>VZRE01010796.1:249611-307153 GCA_013396775.1 Cephalopterus ornatus
GGAAGCAAGGACTCCGGAAGTAAGGTCAGTCACGCCACAGAGGTCTTGCCTACCCTTGAAAAAATTAGTGTGTAACCAAAGCCCCCCGGTCTTCGTGGTGCCGGGATTTGGAAGCTTGAGCAAAGCATGTTGTTTAATAGCTTATCCAAAAAAATTTACGGTGCTGCAGAGCCCAGCTTTTGGGTTATTACTCTTTATTTATATGGTAACCACTAGGGAATTCAGTGCAAATGCCATGTCCTTGCATATATAAAATATACAGGAGAGGAAATTATATACAGGAGAGGAAAAAGCAATTGGCGTATGGTGCACAGAGATAAAATGTCCCAAGTTTAGTGCATTAAGTTCTTTGCAGATTGTCATGCTCTGCAGCAGTTCCCAGACTACAGTGGAGGGCTGTTTTTTGCATCAAAATCACATCAGAGCTGCATCATTCATGTCTAGTTTAAGCCAATGTTTAGTTGAGGAGGAATGATTTTATGGGACTTTAGGGAAAGAGCAGTGGAAATCTTGAATATTTTCATTACTGTTCTTGTTCTCAGTCAGCAGAAATAAAAGCTGCTGCTCAGCCCTGGCACCTTTACCCCAGAGCTGCAGCAAGATCTTCACAATTGCCCAGAATTGTTTTTGCTCTCAAATGCCAATGGGGTTCCCCAGCTGAAAATTGGAAAAGAGAATGTAATTTTTTTTTTCCTTTCTATGTTCAACCCACCTCCAGAGCCAGATGGAGTGGGTTGGACTGTAAGGTATTAAAGGCATTCAAATTTCATGAGAAGGGGGAAATTTCTACAAACAGTTTTTGGTAGGTTGTCATATTTTTTTCCACCTGGCCTAATTGTCTGAATCTCACCAACTGCTTTGTTGCATTCTGGGGCTGACAGATGCTATTCGGAATCAAATTCTGCTCTTCTCTGCAGCATTGCACGTATCCAAGAATAACCCTTCTATAAGACATGCTATACAATATGGCATTGGTCCCACTCAGGCAAAAATCTAATTGACTTGTAGAGTGCGTATATTTTACAAGGTAACCAACTGAGCAATAGTCGCCATATGAATGAAAAGTAATCACTTCTGCTGGGAAACTGAAGCCATGACACAGCTTCCATAATACCTCCACCACGAGCCTGCATGCGTCAGTGCTAGAGAAATTCCATAGCAGATAAAATGCCCGTAAGGAAATGGATGTGAAATCAGTTTAGTTTAAAACAAAATCCCTGCAATACTGTACTTTATCACTATTCTGGTGGGAAAAAATAGGAAGAAGTAGATGTAGTGCTTCATTCTGCAGCATAGGATGACAAGCAGGGACAGAAAGAGAAGGTTTGGGGTACATGGGTTTATTTGGATCGTATGACCTCAATATTGATCACATGTTATTTACATGTGCTTGAAAAACACAGTCACACACATGTGAATCACATGTGAATAAATGAGATTGGATCCTAAAGTCATCAGAGCTGCTTGAAACTCAGTGTGTGAAATCAGTAGGCACAAACCTTAAACCATGTAAGCTTTCACTGGGAGTGGATCACAGTCAAGGGTCCCAGGTGTTATACAAAAGGATTCATCTCTATTTCTTGCTCAGCATCTGCACCATGTCTGCAACAGCAGTGTGATATGAAACATCAGAGGAAGCAACCTAAACATCCCTTGACCCCTCTCCCACCTACAGAAAGACCAAGCAATTGCATTGCTCACGTGTTCTCATGAATGCAGCCAGGCAAGCATTCCCACCTCCTGCCCACCTGAGTTCTATCCATTTTTGCTTCTTGGACCCTTTTGCACCTACCACAAACAAGCCAAGCTGCCCAGCCGCTGCATGAGCAGCTCCCCCTTTCCCCAATGTCCTTGTGGTCTGAATGTGAGGCAGCACCAGGCCCAGCTTCCCCCCATCCTGCCCATGACGGGCACCGATCCCCCTGGTACGAGCTGGACCACTCACCTCTCCTCAATAGCCAAGTTTCAGAGCAAAGCTTGAGAGTTTGGAGGCCACTTCATACTTTTCTTCACACAGGCATGACAAAACCTTCCCATTTCTGTCTACTGTTGAGTTTAGCTGAGTTTGCAGTTACATGATTTTCAGAAGGACAAATGAGTATTAATGAAGAAGGGTGAGGGCCTAGCTGGATGTAAGGGTTAGCCCCAAAGGTTTCTAGCTAGAGCCAAGCAAAATCTGCTGTTTTCTTATGTTCATTGGCTCCAGATGATGTCCCATGCCTTTATTGACTTCTGTGCATCCTATTTTCAATCTGCATATGTATTTATAGCTCACCATTTTTTTTATCCAGAGAAATTCCTGTAAAGAAACAGTAGATACATTAGTGGATCTGAAATCAAACTCCAGAGGCAAACACTCCTGCTTTGCTGAATATTTCAATATTTTATGGCAGCCCCTGAGGTGCTGAGCAGCTGCATTCAGGGGCTGTTCATCCAGGGTCATCATGACCCCGCCTGCATTGCCAGACAGTGGGGAATCCCAGGCAGTGTCCTGCACTGGGTAGCAAAGTCCCTGCTGCTCTTCTCCCCATTGTAAACGTGTGGCAGCCACCCCTTCCCTCAGGCTCAAGGTTTCTGCATGCACGCTCACCTCCAGCACTTCATGTAGCTAGAAACCCTGCACCATTCCTGGTGTTATTTCCAAGCTTTCCTGCACTCCCCTCAACTTGCCACACCACGAATAAGCCCAGAAGAGAGACAGACACTCCGTAACCAGGCTGCTCCCTAGAAGGATCCCATCTTGCAAACAAGCACAGGATGGACTGCTTTCTTTGCAGGCTCTGAAATGTCCTGTGGGCTTGAAAGTGATACCTCGGGTTGTTGGAAGGTAATGATGAGCCGGACAATAAATGTCGAGACAGATGGATGTGATTCTACATTTTTCTGCAAGGAAAATGCTATTTCCATAGCAAGGAACAACCTGCTTTCAGGGACATCCAGGTCACTTCATGCAATTAAAGGACCTCTATCAAAGCCATAGGGATATCCGAATCCTCTTTACCAGTTGCAAGAATTGAATTTTTATTTAAACAAACAAACAAATAAAACAAACAAAAAACCACATAAAACAAACAAAACCCCCAAACCAAAACAAACAACCAACTCCCCCCCAAACAAACAAACAAACAGAACAAAACAAACAAAAAAGAACAAATCCTGCTACTGCCTTGCTCCGCCTTTGGCAGATTCTCAAACCAAAGGCGCTTTCTCACGCTGGGCAGCCTCATCCCTACAGCCACCATCCATGTGCTCCTGCCCATCCCCTGGCAGACCCGCAGTAGAGCTCCAAGATGATGACCAGTGCCATGTCGTGCATTGCTGAACTTCAGGCCTCACCCCAGTAAAGACTGTCCAGCGTTTGGGGTAAAAGCTCGACTTCTGATGATGACCATGCTCTGACCAACTGAGCTAATTTCAGGGTCTTGAGCTGCCAACTGCTCTAAGGACAGTTCATCTTTTATGGAGATGGCAGCAACCCGAGGTGATATCACCCTGTGCTGCCAACAGGCTCTGGTCATGCAGGGCGACAGAAGGGACCAGCCCGGCTGGGAAAATGGGCGAATTCGGCCCTAACGCCTTACAGCCAACGAGGATTAAATAATGACAAAGGGGAGGATGGACACGGTGCCATGTTTGAGAGTAACAGACGGGAAGGTGCCTGGTTGCTGCAGCAACAAGGCCGGGCTTTTGGGAAGATGGGTTTTTCTTTCTCTTTTCACCTGCCAATCTTCCCCCCACGTCAGCACTCTGCCACTGCGGGAGACGAGCGGTGACATTTACACTCCCACTAACAAGCTGGTTCTGTGAGGGGCAGCTCTGCAGGAGAGCATCTGGTGTCACAGAGCCCGAGCAGAGAGGAAGGGAGGGTCCTCTCAAGCAGAAAGCATAATCTGGGACTTTTTATTATTATAAGCATTATTAGGGCAGGATCATGCATGGAAACAGCAAGCAAAGCCTCAATGGGGCATGCAGGGCTTCTGACCCTTCGTGTGGGTCTGGTCCTGCCGCTGGTGGGAGCAACAAGATGTCACTGCTGCCCAAAGAACATGTCTGCCTGTCCTGCTGTGAGGGGGAAGGAAACAAAAAGAAAAAGGAGGATGAGCAAGAAGTCAAGCATCACCACAGGAGCAATTTCACTCTTCAGCCTGCCTTGTGGTAGCAGGCTGTGTCATGAGCCATGCTCCCTTGGTCCAGTGTTCCTCAGTGCCCCCTGAAGCTGCCCATGCCTTTGGCTCCTCAGGAGAAGCCTTATGAGAGCTGCAGAGAAACTCAAGCTGCTCTCTCCCTCCCAGCAGGTTTGCCCACCACTGTGCCTCACAATGCTTTCCTTTGCCTTTTGGATAAGACAGCTTTCAGTTCACCCAGAATGTCCCAGTAATAATAGGAATAGTAGTAATAAGAGTAATAACAATAACAATAATGATAATGTTACTGCAAAGTAAATGGAAGAAAAATACAACAGCCCTGAAATGAATTGCAGTGGTGCAGGAAACTGCTTTGGGTCATCTCTTCTCTCTTTACTGGTCATTTTGCAGCTGAGGTCAGGAGCAAAGTGGAAATTAAGAATCAGTAGCCTTTCCTGGCTGCCAGACTGCTCTGCCTCTGCAGCCAGCTGAGAAGGTGCCCTGTTGGACCATGACCCCCAAAATGGGGGTGGAAATAAGTATCGTGGCCAATAAAACCTGACATTTTTGTATTCCCATGCCCAGCAGAGCCAAGCAAGACAGATTTCCTAAGGATCTGTGGCTGCAAGTCAAAGGCCCCTGTAAAGTCTCTGATCCCTTGTATGGATTGCACTGATACATTTAGTTGAGTGAGAGTATCAATAGGTTTTCTCTTCTTTACAGTGTCATTTTTTTTTCACAAAGCTGGAGGGTTTCTGATAATTTGGAGATCTCCACTCTTCTGCTAAATCAAGGTGAAAGTATAGGTTGAAAATTATTAGTAATACACAGACAAACAGGATGCTCCACCTGCATCCCTGTCCTCATTCTTCCCTCTGAGTAGAGAGCATGTGCTAATCAGCCACATTTCATTAAGGAGCCAGCCTAAAAGATTAGGGTGTCAAGGAAGGCAGCTCACCTCTGGTGTCTTTATCCCTCCCTGAAGCTGATGTAGCCCCTTCAGACTGAATTTTAAAAGGCAAAGTACCTGTTGTGTTGCAACCCAGTTTCCTGAGAGTAATTGCTCTGCTCTTCTATATCTTCTCTAAAAAACTGCCTGCATTTCCCAGCTGGTGCTTAAAAGTATGCCCAATAATCTGCAGAGAAGAGATGACTGAAAAAATGTAAAGTCAAGCCTGGAGGAAAAAATGCATGGAGGCAGATTAGAAAAGACCAGATAAAATAATCCTGCAAATATTGAAACTGCAGAAATTAAGAGGAAAAATGTAGAAATCTCTCATTACAGAGAGCACCCGATGCTTCATTGGCAAGATTACAAATTGACCAGTGCATGAAGGGAGAAACCCAACCTTCCTGCCAGCGGCAACTGTCACATCTGCAGCGGCGCAAAGCACATGGTGACAGAGGCAAATCTCCTGTCAAAGTGATGTCAATCAGCAAAGCATGTAAATGAGATCCCTTGTGGAGTTTTTTTCAGGAACTGAAACTCCGCAGGAGTGGCCCCACACCAACTTCAGCATCTTTCAGCAGAGGGTTCGGGGTGGAAAACTTCTCTCCATGATGCTGGACCCCACGGCGAGAGCTCCAGCTGGACAGAAGCTTGGCAGCTCACATGTGCAGTGGCTCAGAGGAAGGAGAAATAGAAAAAGAAATATCTTTTTAGCATTCTCAACTTCAGCCCTCTTTTCTTCTAATTAAAAAAAATAAATATATGTTCTCTTCTGTTACAGGAGGGGTTTTTTTCATTTTGAAAATTGAGATATTTTCATGCTCTGAGGGTTAATTTTTTTGCCATCAAACTCTAATACAAAAAAAGACAGGATCCTTTTGCAAAGCAAAGGATCTTGCCTGAAAGACAGTGCTGGTGTCAAGCAGACTTCTTTTGTATAGAAACCTTCCATGCTCATGTTGGTGTTCCATTTCGGACCATTTTAACATGGCTCCAAAATATACTTTTCTGCTTCCTGAATCCTCACCCTTCTCAAAAAGTGTGGGTTGCTTATTGTAAAACCTGCCAAGCAAAGGAAGTGAATCAACTGTCCTGCAAGGGCAAGGAACAGGCTGTGACACCCACTGGTCCGCGTGTCCATGGAGCAGCATAGAAGAACACCAAGTGCTGCACAGAGGCTTCTTTACCAACTGCAGAGACTTCTACAGACATCGATATAAGTGTGTGGCTACATCTCAAATGAGCCAGATGCAATCATCCTCCCACATCCAGGGAGCAGGGCTGTCAGTGCTGGTCAGACTCTGGTCACTCCAACAGATTTGCACTGGCCTGTCGTGCTGGCCCTGCAGAATCTCTGCCAGCAAATAGGTATCGAGTCAATATGGCAGAGCAGCAGCAACCATGGAGCAGGGAACCTCTGTCTGGTTGCACTACAGAGAAAGCCAGTCGTAGAAGCAGGAGCCTTGTACACGGAGCTCAGCCAAGTTTGGGGTCCTGTTGCTGTCCAGATTATTCCCAACTCAGCCTGATCAACATGGAGGAGAAGGTTTTGAAAGCTGCACTGGGTGACATCACTTGGTTTCCCTTGCAGTGAAAGGAGTATTTGTGATAGTTGCCTCTTCCCCAAAGAGCCGTGACAATTCGTTAGGCAATTGTAAAATCAGAATGTAGATGCTGAATGTGAGTTGCGGCCCATTAATAGCCCTATTTATTGCCAACCAAATAATTAGCTTAGACATGCATCAGCAGGTCTTGATTGCATATGAAATAACAGCCTTATTACATAGAAATCAAATGAGTTTCTGAGGACAGCTCAGGTGTCACCTCAACCCTAACACTGAAAAGGAAAAGGAAAAAAAAAGGAAAAAGCCCAACCATTTCGATGTGTTGCCCAGCAACAGAATTTGCGGGGGAAACAATCTAGGAACGAAGGAATGAGCATTTCCAAGAGAGCAGGTTATTTCAGGCAAGACATCAGGGACGAGCAAATGTCACAGAGGAGGAAAACTTTAATTCTTTTTCCTCGTTTAATCAATAATTCAAACTAGACATTTTGGGTAAAATAAGCATTTAAGTTAGCTGATGGAAAAAACAGAGATCCCAAACCTTTACAAAGAGTCGCACTGCTGAAGAAATGTTTATTTGTTTGTGTGAGGGAAATGTGAGATTTACTAGACACTGAATTGAAAATTTAAAAATGCTCTTAGAAATGTCACTTGTTCATTTGAAGAGAAAGATGATGTAATGCCAACGTTGCTATATTGTGCAACATCCCTCCCAGAGCAATTTCATATTAATTTTGTTGTTCTCCTTCCCACGTGCCCTCCCTCCCCCCCACCCTCCTTCTCCTTTCTCTTCCAGGACAAGACGAGCGCGCTGAGTCTCAGCAACGTGGCGGGGGTTTTCTATATCCTCATCGGAGGGCTCGGACTGGCCATGCTGGTTGCCTTAATCGAGTTTTGTTACAAGTCCAGAAGTGAATCAAAGCGGATGAAGGTGGCAACCCATTCCACGGCCTTTCACACCTTCTCTCTGGTCCTACCCCGGCTCCAAAGCTGCCTTCAGAGATGGATGCAGCCCAGACCATGGGTGGAAAGCCAAGACATAGGGATAATGGAGTGACCATGTCACTCAACTTGCTAGAAAGGAATAGGAGCACCAGAGGAAGCTAAAAGAGGATCACATGCACTGTAGTGGGGAGCTGATGCGAGATCAGACGTGGCATAGTGCTAATTTAAAATCTAGATATAGAGCAAAATCACAGCACAAATGAGAACAGGAAAAAGTTGAAATTCCTTAAAATTAACAAAAGCAGAGTATGGCAATGCTGGTGCAGCATGGATGAAGTGTGCTGGGGTTGGTGTGATAGTGTTACTGCAATATGAAAAAGTCTCCAAACCCAAGCAGTTAACAGCAAGATAAAATTGGGGGAGCACAGCAATGAATCACATCCTGTTGTTCCCTTTGCTGGCACCCTGCTGGCACCATTTCCAATATATGCTCATAGCATTGTTGGCCTGGAATGGATGATGTGGGCCTCCAAATTCAGAATTATTGGCTCTCTTAGAGAGAAATTGGCCTCCAATGTCTCATGTAGTGGTTTTTTTAGCTCCACCCTGTCATGGTCTTGCAGAAGCATACTTCCTACAACCCAGGAGATCTGCTTCAGCCCTAAATTTTAGTGTGCCTAAATTTCAGAGTGTCATGTCAAGAGTGGATTAGATTTGAGAGTTTTGGGGGTACACATTTAATGCAGCATCTGTGGAACAAGTATATCTTGTCTCAGGTGACTAGCAGACAGTCCCTTACATGGACACCATGCTGTACAAGGAGGCAGTGGGATCCCTTTTCTTCCTCATCTTGACCTCTCCCATGAGCATGGAATTTGGTATATGAAGTGAGTTTAAAAAAATCCAGACAGATTTTTACTTCACTGAAACTCACCCAGGAATCAAAAGTAGAATAAGCAACAGCTTCTTTGGGTTTTATGTCACCATTTCACAATATCCATAATGTTTTGTCAGCAATTATAACATTTCTAATGCACTGAAAATGTGCTACAGCTCTTTTCCCATTGAGGTTCTGAAAATTCTACAGGCAGTGAGAGGTGCCTTGAGCACAGGGGTAAGATAATGTGAGCAGTTAATGTCCCTGGAAATACAAAAATTAAACTATAATTTCTGCCTACACTGTAAAGCTAGGCATGGCCCAAATAGACAGTGAAAGAGTGTCAGAATGCAATAGCTCCATAGTTTTAGTCTTAAGGAGATTCTGTCCTGCTGCTGGCTTCCCTGTGTTCTTTAAATGACCCACTAACTCACATCAGTGTTAGCCTGTGGTGCTTTTGCTGTGTTAAAACCAGCCACTGTGGGAAGGAGTCAATGCTCCCAGTGTTAACACTTGCTCTAAGCTTGTCCCTTTGGCTGACTCCCATCACTGGTTGCCCCACAAAGCCAGTCAGCAGAGCCCAGGCTCTCTCTGGGTTTTGGCCCAGACACCCCTCTGAACCCAACCTCTGCTCAGCAAGTCCTTACAGATTCCCTGGGTGACTTGCAGATCCCACCAGACCACGAGGCTGCTCCAGGCCCAGCAAAGCATTAAGCTAACTGGTTTTGAGCAGCTATTTCAGATTTATCCGTTATGAATCATTCTTCACCTGAATATCCCAGACCAGAAAGAATGATAGTGCTCTTGGAGGTAGCTTGAGTGCAAAGAAACCACACTGACTTCATCTTTTAGCTTAATTGTTCTACACAGGTGGTTTCCTTAGGTCTCTGAAAGCAAACATTTTATCTGGAACAGGAAGATAAGATTTAGTTTCCTGAATTAGGTTTGCATTTCCTAGTTGCCTCACTCATCACTGTAGACAAAAACATAGGCACATGCTCAAATTCTCACATGAGGAAAGTTTAACATATGCTTGCAATGAGTCAGAGTCCACCCTGCAGAACAGGCCTGGAGTAGTAATAGCATCTCTATGGGGGAAGTGTTTATAATACCTCTGCTCAAATCCAGGATGACTGTAGGGTTTGAATAGTTTTTGCATATGGCATGGATGCCTTATACCCCAAAATACTGCTGAAACATTTAATTTTGCATGTAGAAGAGGTGCGAATTAAAAGAGCAGATGCAGTGGGGACATGCAGAAAGTGAGAGTTTGAATGCAGACAAGGAGGGAGAGAACAGTGACAGAAGGACAACACTGGTTAATATTGTGATTTTTCCGACATTGCTAAGGACAGGGGGAGACCCCCCCGTCTTTCCTAAAAAGGGTTTTTGTTTAATCCCACAGCAATCAATCAACGAAGCCATACGGACATCAACCCTTCCCAGGCCGGCTGCAGCAGGAGGCAGCGGAGAAAATGGACGTGTGGTCAGCCACGATTTCCCCAAATCCATGCAGACGATCCCATGCATGAGCCACAGCACTGGCATGTCCCTGGGAGCTACGGGATTATAATTGGCCTTTTGACCCATTGCCTGGGTGAGAGCAGGGACAGCCCAACTCCACCCCTCCAGAGCCAAAAAATACACCCAACACCAACAAGACAAACAATGATGACAGGAGGGACAATTGGATGGATCTTCTCAAGGAAATCAAATCTATTTCCCTTTTTATTTGCAAACAGATCCACCGGCAGGAGAACAGAAACAGGTCTGTACTGCAATAAGGAGAGTGTAATGGGATTTAACAGGCTCGTGAACCGTCCCTGATCAAAGAACCACTGGAACACTAATGAGGACTATGCCATTTTGTTTTAACTTGGTTGTTAATAAGTCTTAGTGTGTGCAATATATATATTTTTTCTTACTAATTCCTGTGGTGTCAGGGTAACATCAGCCCTTTCCCCCTTCCCTGCTCAGTTCTTCAATCTGGTTTACTTTGGGAGGCAAACCACAATGTCTGAGCTACTAACAGCAAAAAAGACAAAGCAAAACATGGCAAGTTGAACTCCCTGCAGGGCGTCATCACTGACCCCTTTTGTCCATCGTGATTCTGCCTTTGTTGTTCTGTTGTGAACTCGGGCTGTGGAGTTATTGCAACGAGGCAGACAGAGCTGTGACCGGCTCTCCCTGAAGCAGGAAGGACTTGATGCAAGACAGAACCCGAACAAAAACATGAAGCTGTTTTACAGGGGGAAAAGTCATGGATGAGTTTGGAAACCCCAGGTAGACTGAGGACAAAGAAGTAATTTTTCCAGAGATGATGAGTGGCGGTTCAAGAGAAGAATCGTGTGCCTGGAGTGGAGAGCACCATGCGTGGCAGACTGGAGCAGATGGTTGGTCTAAGATCATGGTCATGGCTGCTGTTTATGCAAGAGGGAAAGTAAATGTCGTTTCCCCTCACGTGTGACTCTCCTGCTGAGGTTATCGGGGGCTAATAAGCAATTGTGAACCATTTCTTCATTGCTTAGCTTCTGTGTATGCTCCCTTTCTGGTGGTCACTTAAGGGAACCACCTTGAGCCAGGAATAGACCATCTCAAGACATCCAGTTCTAGATGGCTGCCTATTAACCAGTACAACACGCTAGAAGTCATGGGGCTGCAACGGGAATATCCCTGCCTTTATGCTCTGAAATCCCTTTATGGCCATTTTTTTTAACTGTGAGGGACATTTTGTAGATAGTTGGCCAGAATGGATTCCTAGAAGGAGCTGCTGAAGCAAACCAAGGAGGAGATCCTACAAGAGCTTAATTCAAGCTAACCGTGACATACAACAGCATCAGGGCTGGTCAAACTCAACCTCCCTGACAAGTTATGGCCTGTCTGGGTACAAAGCCAACAGTAGCAGATTCCCACTCCTGTGTCCTTAGGGAATGGGAAGCATCCATAGGCCAGGAGAGCAGGTTGCTGACCCCAAACTCGGTGTTGCAGAAACCCGCAGTGCCAGACAGGCAGCTGGGACTCCAACCACGGGCATGGAGATCAAGGGGGTGAGGATGGTTTTCTAGCACTGCACAAAAGGTTCATTCTGTGAATCTCTGGTATGGACAGACAAATGCTTCCTACCCTGGTGGGCCCGAGACACCTCCCCAGAAGTGAAGGATTACCAGGAGAGCATCTGGAGAGGGAGAAAATATATGGGGCAGGGACCACAGTGACCCCACTTAGCCTTGTCCCATATCACATGCCCATCACTGATGGCAAATTAAGTTCAGAGGTTCTCACAGGGCCCAACAAATATCTGTCTGGGGACTGAGCTGCTATTGGAGCATTCTGAGCTGCTTTTTCTCATTCTTTTTTTCTCTTCACTTTTTCTTTTTTTTCCCCTCTTTATTTTTCTGCAACGTTGTAAGAGAGGAGCAGTAAAAGAAGGGAGGCAGGTGAAGAGAAAATGATGCAGGCAAATGACTGGCACAGGTCTATGTGGAGAATCTGGAAGTACAACTGGAAGCTGTATGAACACCTGTTTCCATTGGCGTACGAACATGCAGAGCAATACATTTACCACCATTAACACCAGCCTGGTCTTCAGCACCTGTTCCACTTACCCACTTGTCATGCAACACTTTGGAGACCTGCAAGTCAAAGTCAAGGTCCTAAGCCTGGGCACAGCATGCCTTGTGCCAGTTTGTTTTCCTCACTCCCACCGCTGAGAACCGTTGTTGATCTTCATCTCTCATCACTGAACATGAACCCTGCTATCAGCTGCTCCAAACTCCACTTCAGGATGTTTCTGTCGTTTATCGTCATCTTTAACCCGCTTTTCTTAATTTTGCCTTCAGTTCTGTGTAAGTGCTAGCACAGTGAGGCATCCCACGAGCTGGCCCGTTTCCATGCCCAGAGCCCTTGGATGGATCTCCTGACCCAGCTGTGTCCTGGACCTTGCCATGACAGTGCACCACTGGCTGCTGTGCTGGGAGCAGGCTGTTGAGACCCATCAGCGCCCTATCCTCCTCCAAAAACAGGACCACCCGGCAGCACGTCATGGCAGTTGGACAGTCTTGTGAGCAGCAGCAGTGCAAGGACTGGCCACCTGTGACGTGAAGATGTGAGATGCAGCTGTCAAAGGCTTTTGATCAGTGGAGGGGTTAAAAAAAAAAAAAAAAAAAAGATGAATAGGACAAAAGCGTGGAAAATGTAAACTTGTAATATGTATTTTTACTACACTTTTCTTAAAAATAGAGTAATGGTAAAACTCTTAAAGACATTGACATTTTTTCTCAACAGGATTCCATATTTAACAGTTTTGGCTTTCATTAAATTTTGTTCTTTGGTACCTGGATCTTTTATTTAAGAGCTATATTTGTTTTAACTCTCTTTTGTTTTTTCTTTCTTTCTTTTATTTTTTTTTTCTTTTGGCAGTACTGCAAAGGATTTTGCTTTATCAAATGCAATGGTGTTTTTCTTTTCACATTCTCTTTTTTTCAAGCAACATTTTTATTGGTAATTATTATTTACACAAAGATGAAACTATCAGCTGGAATTTTAGCACCAAGGATCCATGATCTACTTTTCATACCTGTCCATGCCGTTTTGTGCCAGTGCTGGATGTGTGGAAATGAAAATGATGTTACCCCTCAGGCAATATTACCCAACCTGAATCAAAAGAGATTTCTTTGATTTTTGCTGTGTCTGACTTGTGAACAGCAGCCAAATAAACTGCTTCAGGTTGAAATTGGGAATCTATCTAATATTTACCCAAGAGTCAGGAAACTAAATATTCATTGGGTTCAAAATTAATGATTTTGCTTCCTTTGGAGTCTTGTGGGGTTATGATTTTTGAGGAGGGCTATTAGAGGATTTTAGCTTGTTTTTACAGAGAGAGAAGACATGGCCAGGTCAGAGATAACTCAGAACCAGCACTGGTCCAAAAATCCTTACCAGGATCAGCTTTCCTAGGAGCTTCCATGCTGTTTCAGAGGCTTGGACATTTAAATGTTTCTCAGTCAGTTTTCACACAATTGACCTGCTAAATTCCTCATCCAAAATCCTGTTGAAGGGGGAAAGAGAGGAGGATTTAAAGGGCCTTGGACATTTATGCAAATGCTGACACCTACTGAGGTAAAATATACTCATTAATGTCATGCCTTTATGTAGCACTTGGTGTCACGGATCTCGAAGGACTTCCCTTCCCATATCCTCATTCCCATTTATCAGCTGGGAAAGCTGAGACACAGAAGTGCCTTTTGACCAGGCATCCCAGCTCACCCCTCAGGGTCATGGTTATAGATTCAAGATCTCCAGCATTCACAAGCATTTTTTTACCCACTGGTAAGTTTTAAATATAGAATCAGCAAGTGACAGAATTAATACATTTTGAAAGGGGCAGTGAAACCTCAGGCTTCAAAGAACAAGAGATTCCCAAGCAATGTGGCCTGAAGAAGAGGTTTCCCACGGGCAGACTATGCTGGATCAGCCCAATTTGGTCTTCCACAACTCCCTAGGCATCCAGTACTGTGCTGTGGGCTTGGATTCTATCTCAAAATGCCCTTCTTGCTCAGTGGTTTGCTCCTGGTTCTCAGTGAGGTTGCAGAAATGCATGAGGAAAGTTCCTTTATATCTTGGCATAAACAGGACAAAATTCTCTCCTAGTGGTAAAAGCAAATATTCCTTATAATAAAGTTTCCAGCGAGAATCCACGTTCAGCAGTTGTTGAAGCAAAAAAAAACCCTGAACCTTGAAGTGCAGCAGGTGAGGAACAGATGCATCACTCAGTCCATTCCTTCACTATAGGATCAGGACCCAAAGCTGGGATGTTCCAACAATACTTGGCTGGGCTTGTTTGGCCATGTATGTACCTGCCACCAAATGAAAGGAGAACTTAATCATCAAAGTTCAGTGAAGGAACAGAGCAGGGCTGCACCAATGTTTGCTGTAACCCAGTGGGCACCACTGAACCTGTTCAGCGCCAGCAACTCAGCCAGTATCTCCTTCAAAACTTTGGGGAGACATGGGGGAGTTTTCAATGTGAACACAGGCTCCTGCTCAACCGAAGCCTCACACACAGCTCTGGGTCCCCAGGAGAACATTTCTGTGCACGTTTCTAACATGTCCACCATGGACACTCATGTCAGAGCTTAGGTGACCCATCACAGTGGTGTGTGGTTCCCTTAGGACACTGCTGGTACTCTTCACTGCCATGACATGAGAAATACAGCACAGACTGGGGGCTTAGAAAGGGGAGGTTGTTCTGAAACACTGTCTTGGGGACTGTTCCCACCAGCCAAGGTACCAGCTGCTTTTGGAGACTACCTTTTGGAGACCTGTGTGTCCTGTTCTCTAGCAGCTTTTGTAGCTGCTGGCCTCTCTTAAACAGAGATCTCCCAGATGCCTTCATGTTACCTATGAGTACAAATCAATTTGTCATTCACTGATGCTGGTTTTGTGTCTTGCCAGCCTGGTGCTGGCTGAAGCCCCCACGCTCTCATCTCTGTTATCCAGTTAATTAATTAATTAACAGAAATATACAGATATCACTGTGCCATGCAGAGCTGTCCACCAGCCCATAGCAGGGAGGGGCATTTGTGGCAAAATCCACATGCAAAACCCAGCTCAAAGGATGCAAGACAAAACTGCTTTGGCACCATGTTGCATCCAGCCTTGTTACAAAGATGAAACTCATTACAGCTTTCTTCTTACATAGAGCTGCTCTGTTTTTTCCAGGCACTTTGTCCTGATGATTTAAGTGTATAAGAGAGATTAATTTAGTGTGCAAGAACTGGGAAAAGGTTATCCTAAGCATAGAGGGGTAGCTTGAGATTGATATCTCCATCAAAATCCTGACTATTTCCACTGTAGTATTCTCCACTCAGCATCACTTTCCATTTCCCTCTGTCCATCCCCATCTCTCCTCCATCTGTACATCAGTTCCACTATCAGCACCACCAGCTTCTCCTCTCCAGGACCTGAAATAGGCTCTGGATTTGTACATGGTGTTGTTTCATTGGAGATAAGTCTCTATCACCCTACGGCTTTAGAAAGCAAGTAACTTTGGGATGGGGCAGAGATGTGAATCCAGCTCCACACTGGGCAGAAGTGATCCCTTAACCCATCACACTGTACTTGGGCAGTAAGTAGCCCTTCTGCAAATGGGGTGTTCTATGGAGCCACAGTCCTGCAAAGTGCTGAGTTACCTGGCTGTTGCCAGAGCACCAAGATTTAATCCCCCTTTTGCTGGTGTGCAGTTCTCCCGAGGAGGCGTCGCTGTCTGGCTGCCAGGAGGTACAGCTGGCTCGGGAATGGAGAGGGGCAGGATGCTGGGAATCACCTCCATCGAGCTAGTACCTGAGTGAACTCCCCTGCTGAACCTGTGCAAAGGGACATCTGTCTCCAGAGCAGTGAACCTGTAATCCTCACCCCCAGAAGGGATACTGGGGAGTGTAATCAGCCAATGTTTGCACATCCCTTTCTCATGCACTATTTGTATAATACATACACACACACATATGCATACACAGATATTGAGATGCCTTTGACTGTCCAAATTAGCTGTCAAAGTAGCTTCTTATTCCTGAGGACCAACAGGGTATAATGTAACAGCCACAAAGTATGTTCATTGCTCTGCAGGGCTGGTTTAACATGCTCTCTGGATCCCTTCAGCAGTAATTCCTTCCCTGCTCAAGCTGGCATCAAAATTAATGGCATGTCGTGTTCTATAAGTCCTGACTTTTTAGATGAAAGGTACATGGTGTTGTTCACATCAGTATTACAGTGTAATAAATCAATGGTTTCCCATTGGAAGGATTTCACACGATTTTGCGGCTTGCTCTCAGGAACTAAAAAGACAACCTGTCTGCCAGGCCCTTGGCCCATAAAAAATAATTTTCCATAAAAACAGGAAGAAGAGGGGGAAAACCACAACATTTCATTGCAGTATTGTCGCCTGCTTCATGGTAGGACGCTGAGACCAGGGCAGCAGTGCCAAAGTTCCCTCAGGCCTCATCACACAAGGTGGTTCACAGCCAAAGGGAGCACATTCCCTGTTGCCAAGGAGGCTGTGGACAAAGCTAACAGAGGCTGGGAGGGGGATCAGAGCCTGGTCTCACTTGATCAAAATAGAAGCAGAGACAAAAGTAGAGTTTGCCTTCTAATTGCCAGGCTCTAGAACAAACTGCTCCAAATTTCCAGAAAAGCAGCAGGAAAAGGGAAGAGGAATGCAGCCAGGACAGAGCATCCAGCAACCCCCTGAAAGGTGCCCACACAGTTACTGTCTCAGCTTCTGTGGTAGCTGCTGCCCACAGTGCAGTTCACTTACTTAACGACATCCTTACCAAGTAAAACTTAAATTCCCCTTCTCCCAGGAGCACATGTGTAAGATGGCAAGAGGCTGAAACTTGAAAGGGGAGACGTTTTGTTGGCTCAGATTAGCTCAAACTGCGTGACGAGCTTTCCTCACTTCAAAACCAATGTTGTTAACCTTGAAATCTGCATTATTAATATTTCAACATGAGTCCCATCAGGAGCTGCCGCAAGAGCTCTCCTGGACTCGTGACAGCTCGTCCTGTTTGATTCTAATCATATATGAATGCATGAGTTAAGAAGACATCATTAAAAGTACATTAAGTTTAATTATGCTAGCAGCCACAGACAGTGGGAGCATCGGCTTAATGCAGAATGCATAATTAGATCAGACCTAATCCATTAGATTCATATTTGTTAAAGAAAATGCTCCTCATCTATAAGTGTCCCTACAAAGCGATCCGTAGAGTTTGCAGGAACAGCACCATTGTCTGGGGGCTACTGCCCTTCTGCCCCCTCTCCCCTCCTCCCTCCCCATCACACCTGCACACACTGCTGAGCCCTCATCAATTCATTGAACATCCACTTGAACTAAAGCACACAAAAACTGAGCAAGAAGATCCCCTGCCCTGGCAGCCAAGCCCTGGGGAGGTGCTGGGGTGGTTTAAGGCATTATGCACCCAGATCTCCTTTGCAAGGACCTGACCCCATCAGAGCAATTGGTAGATTCAGGATTACACCCAGTCCCACGTGGGTACATGGCCTCACAACCCAGTTGGACCAGTGCAGCCATGTTCAAGGATGTAAATAGCTGATACCTTTGCACACATTCCAGGCATATTGGCTGCAGAGTGGCTTGGGACAACTTTTCAGTCAGAACAAAAAAAAAAGACAAAAATAAGCCAAAATAATGAAAATGTTTCAGCTCCTCCTAGGGATGATCCAGCTTTCTCCACCAACACCAGGAGGCCTGCAGGGGCCTACAGCTGTGGCAGCAGGGAAGGTGACATGTCCCTTTTCCCAGCAGCTCAGCACTATAAACCACCCACTGGACTGATCTGCAAAACCACAACGTTCACAGGAAACCACCATCATCAGTGGGCAGCCGTGGGTTGCCACCCCATCATCACCCCACAGCAGGGTCACAGGGATAACCGGTACCAGCAACCCCACACACACACCCCTCAGCAGCATCACCACAGTAGGGATGACAAATCTGCCAGTGCCTGAGCCCCCAGGTAGTCAGGTTGCTGTGGCTTGGTGATTCTCAGCTGGAGTACAGTGGATCCTGCAGCCATGGAGGGATTTCAGTAGCACCCCCCAGCCCAGATCCCACGGCAGTGGCCACTGCCTGGGCAGGGCATTTCCCAGCTCCCTTCCAGCAGTGATGCACTTCCAGTGAAGTGATGCACTTCACCTGCAAGCTGCAAAACCAACAGTGCCCTTGAGGCCCCAAGGTCACTGTTGGCCTGCTTTGCTACAGAGAGGGTGGAAATTACTATGAGCCTTTACCTGCCACAGGTTATTCACACTCATTGCCCCACAGGCTAACTCAGCTGAGCACTGGACATGGGGAGGGTCTGTGAAAGCTGAGGTCCCAGTCCCAGTGGGTGGGTTATTTCATCTGGAAAAGTTTCTGATCTGCAGACAGAGCAGGCTGGAAAGGGAAGAGGTGAAGGCCACCAGGCAGCATGTGCCTGGAGCTGAGTGAACTCAGGAGCAATTGTGGTTCAGGAGGGAATTCGCTGGCACTCACCACAGGTAGGAGATGCTTAACAGCTCAACCGAGCCCTCTAACACCTGTCTAAGTGCTGGATATTATTGCTATTAAAATATAATGGCCTCTTGCTGCCTATCCTCTGTAGAGCTGGATAGGGGCTATGACTGGGAAGCCACAGCACGGAGGCACAACCCCCCAGGTAGGGCAGAGGGGCAGAATTAAAAGCTTTCTGAAGTTACCTTTTGCAGTCAAGAGCCAGCTCCAAAGAGACCACAATCACCTGTTAGACAACAATCCTGAAGCTTTCATGAAGTGTGCTGAATAAATAATCTGCTAACATATGTTTTGAGAGGGCTTTTTGGTTTGTTTATTTTTTTATTTTGAAAGATCGAAAATCCCTTCCAGCCCTTTTTATCCATATTTCAATTTCATCCTTGCCACCTTCATCCTGTTTCCACCCTGCTCATGCAGGAAAGTGGAACACAGGGAGGTTAGCCTATGCCAAGAGGTCCAGGACAGAATAGGATGGGGTCCAGTAGCCCAGGGGTCCCTTGCCACAGAGGTTTCCATGTTTGCTGTTTTTCAGGGATTTTATCTGACAATAGTTATCAGAATCTCAAATTTCAATCTAATAAACATGGGGAAAGACTGGCTAAAGGCTGCTGTGATTTTCTTTCCCATTTGTGTGCTGAAGTGGGTCTGTTTGCCAAGACTCATCACAAGACAGAGTCCTGGCTCAGCTGAGAGATAGGAAGAGACATGGAAAAGACTTGGGGATACTTTCTTACCCTAAGGAAGCATTTGAATTATAGTGAATTCTATATACTCTTAGCTCCTGATGGACTTGTTGAGTGGGGAAATATTGGAAGCAATATAATCTCACAAGGTCTTTCAGAGAAAGCATTGATGTCCCTAAACGGGCAGCAATTGATATGTTCAAAGTGAGCATCATGTCCATGCATGTTTGCACTCATATGCATCTGCATGTCATTTAAAAATAAAGCAGCAATCCCCCAGAAAATCAAATATGAGCACACAGAGCAGCTCTTTGGAGAAGGAAATGTGAGGACCTTTATGTCCTCACCATGAAAGCCCTTTGGTGTGACAATCCATGGGGCAGGATGAAAGGATAACCCCTGATGCTGTTAATTGTTCTTTCCAAAGGAAAGCAATAAATTATTGCATTCACTGAGCAATCAAAGGGAAATCTAAGTTAACCCCTCTGTGGCCAGTTTGCCCCAGGCCAACCACTGCCATCCCTGATGGGAGATGGGTGATAGCTGCAGCCCTGGCAGCCACAAGCCATACACTTTCAGAGACTCCTAAGCAAACTTTAGGCTCTGACAAACCTCTGAGATCCCACCAGACATCTGGCAGGATTCAGCAAGATGTCAGATACCTCCATCTACGCTGCAATGTATTTGGACAGGATCCTGACACAGCCACATGACCACAGTGTGATCAGCTCTTAGGTTTCATTTGAAGAAGTGTTTTTGCTCTGCTTTAAGAGAAATCTCCCCACCCCTCACAGACCATATGCCATTTTTCAGTACATTTGCTGATAATCCAGAAAGCACTGAGAGAGCCTGAGCACTGCCCCAGTGACTCACGGATCCTCTTCTACAGCAATCGGCACAGAAAGGGCTGCACTGCAGCCCCTGTTCCTTTCAGGGAGAAAAAAAACCCAAACCAAAACAAAACAAAAACCCCCAAACAAACAAAGAAACACACACACCTCCAACAAAAATAAAACAAAAAAACCAAACCAACAAAACACCCAAAAGCCAAAACAAACAAACAAACAAACAAAAAAACCACAGAAAGATTTGCATGGGATCAGTGACTTACAAGAAGCCCAGGCAGAAGCACAGATACTTCCCAGTATCCTGGCTCCCAGAGGGCTTCCCTCTGCTACAGTCAGAAGGTTGCTTCACTGAGACCATCCTGACCCTTCCATGGAGCCCAGAGCTCAGTATCGCCAGAAACACAGGGACATGCCCACACTTCAAAACCCTCATCCTTTTTAAAAGGATTTTGCTATGCCATGAGTTTGTGGCAGGACAGAGAGGTTTGATGCAGTAAGGCAAGAGAAACTCCAATTCGTGCTCCCTCTTTACTGCTGTGTTTCTTGAGGGGACCAAAATGATAATTCAGGAAGATATTTTCAGGCTTAAGGAAAGCCAAAGCCCAGGCGTGTGGCTTTGCAGTAAATGCTCTGATTGCAGCCTGCTAGGCCCTATAATTAGCCGGGGCTTCAGGACAGCAACACTGCCTCCCTGCACTGGGCACAGGGAGAAAATCCTCATCCCTGTTGTTCCCAGTTGTTGCCTGATGCCACAGGTGTGCTATACGGTAAGGTGCAAAGGTCTGTGTTTAGCAGTTGGTGAAGAAAGGGTTAACAGCACCCCACCCCCAGCTATAACCTGCAAAGCTGGGCCAGATTGGGAGGAAATGGGAGATTTCCAGGAGCTATAAAGGTGTGCCGGGAGGGCTTTGCTGGGGGAGGCGGAGCAAGGGGCATTGATAGGGTTGCGGAAGGGCTGAGGCAGGCACTTTGCTGCCGTGATGCAGGGGGGCTCCTGCGATCCCTTCCTGCCAGCATCCTCTCCTGGAACTATGGAGGACATGGGAGAAAAGGCACTCGCTTGCTTTTAATACCACTGGTAGGAGGGGAAATTCTGTCAGTGCCTTCCTCCTTCTGGCTTCTGAGCTGTTCTCCAAGCAGGAGTGTAGGAAGGAAAGCTTCCTTATGCCAGGCTGTGGGACTGGTGCTTAATCCCTTCAATAGCAAGGAGCTCTACAGCTGCTGAGACAGGAGGCTGCTGTGCAGGAATAACGTGAAGGAGATTAAAAGGGGTCAAAAGAGAGCCTGAAAACTGCTGGATTATGTGCCCGGGGCTTCACAGAAGGCTGGTGCAAAGGGGAGAGGTATGACATTAACAGGAATTAGGGCACGGCAAGGGAGACCTTCTATCGGTGAGCACAGGCAAAACTCAGAAATGTGTGCCCTGAAATAAGCAAAACCAACTACTCTGCAGGCCAGGAAATACTTTTTAGTAACTATAGCGCATCAGGTAGTGCTTTGTGCCAGAAAGAGCAAATACAGCCTACCTCCAGGCCAGGAAAAAACAACCAAACTCATGCAAGCAGTACGCAAACAAGAGAAAAAGCCTTGTGTGATTTCCTAAAGATAGATCCTGACAGACTGCTGTGCTTTGCTTTGTTTGTCTGTTTTTCTCCTGAAGCTGCCTGTGTTTCTAAAGGAGGGAGGTGTGGTAGGTTTAATGTAAATGAGCTTCACAAAAACATTTGATTTTGTCGAGGAGCTCATTAGCTAAAATGAAGACTATAAAAGAAGAGTTGTCAAAGTGAGACATCTAAAGAGAAGATAATGAGTTGTGCTGCAAAGCATAACTGGGTGGAAGGAAAGTACACATAGAGCTTCTCTGAAAGGTTTGTCTTGCAACCACTGCTAAATCACATGAAGAATTGGAAGACTTTGAATTTGGGGAATAGACAGAATGAAAGACTATGCTTTGACATTGTGCTTGAGGGACTGACTGCAACACTACAGCTCAAAAGAGCAGATGAAAATCTGGGTACACTGGCTGATCACAGCGTGGATGTTTACCACCAAACGGGACAATATGCTACAATCACTAAAAAAATGGAAAGTTAAAAAAAGTACACACATTCAAGGGTCACAGCAAGAATTCCAGCTGGGAAAAACCCTTGATGACACCAAAAATGCTAGGCGCTATCCTGGCCAGACATGATGAGGAAAGCTGACCTGAAACTGGAATAAATGGGAATTCAATGGTGCAGAAAATACATTCCAGCATTGCTTATGTTCGTGCCTATCAGCAATGAGGTGGCCACTGTCACCTAAACAGCCCCTATCTGTGAAATGCCTTCTCTGAGCTGTCCCAGGAGTTTGTAATCCTGCCTGGAAAGTTACTAGGCCATGGACTTACCAAGGGCAAGAGGGTTTTCCCCTCCTTGGGATAGCTGGGCCAAAATCATCTCTCCAAAAAGTTCTTCAACCCACCTGGGAAATCTGCCCTGAAATTTAAGCAGGAAGGAAAGCAAGATGGAGAAGAGGAGGGTGGGCAAGGACACTTTGAGTTGGTAGACAGCAGAAAAATGAGAAAGGGGAGGATGATAAAACAGATGCCGGTGCATAACAAGTACCTCACAAGAAGCTGTGATGGAGCACGTCCCCAAACAGCCGGTACAAGGCGCCGAGTGAGCCGGGAGGAGCGGAAGGTGCTCCGTAGGTGTTACTTTTCTGATTTAATAAGCTTCAGCTGCTCCCTGCGAACGTGCCGGCTCCCGGCTCCACTCGGAGGTGCCAGCTTTATAACTGGGGCATCGCTCCGGCCCCCGTTGTCAGCACTTCTTGAAGGTGAGAGAAAATTCATACGAGCACCAGGTTTGCTGGCTTTGAGAGGCGCCGGAACGAGAACAGCCTCGGAAATACTATCGGGGCTGACACGTGGGGCTCCTCCCACACTTGGCAGGGAGGGAAAGCTTAAAAGCATAATTTGTGCAGGAATAAAAAAGCAGCATCTTTGTGCCAATCGGCTTGGAGGCAGCGAGGTGCAGCAAGGAAAGCATGATACGGGTTTGTAATCTCTCTGGTAGAGACTGGCTCACAGTTACTGCTTTTTACCACTTCTGGGTGGATTGTGTGTTAGAGTGGGTTGTTTTCTAGAGTGCCCTGATATATAAATTGTGGAGCAGTAGGTTTTTAGCGAGGTGTTCCTGAAGAGCTGTGGGATGTCTCCATGAGGCCATCGTGGAGTGAGGTGGTGTCTCCTTGCTGCTCAAATCCAGCTTACCCAGGGGCCAGGTGCTGCACATCCCCAGTTCATGGCCGATGACAGTCAGGAAGCTCTGAGAAGGCCTTTGAAGGAGCAGAGATGCCCAAAATGCAAGTTACCTTGGAAGTACTTGGAGACCTGGGTGCCCTCCCATGGCTCAAATCAGTTCTTGGATAATTTCTGAGATTTTCCCATTTTCATCTGTTTTAAGAGAGAAAACATTCGGAGGGTTTTCCCTAGTCCTTAGGCGCTATAAAGCTGGGGATAGATGTCCTCCTGGGTGATAGGAGGGAGCAAGCCCAGCTTACAAGGGGTATAGAAGCTGCAATGGCTCCCTCGGCAATCAGCAGGGCCAAAAGCATTTGGGCATTAGAAGTCATGGAAGATCTTTCTTATGATGGGATATTTCTTTCATTGGCTGATTGCTTTGCCCTCCTTCCCTCTGCTGTTTGTCATGTGTAAACATAATGTAAGGAAAAATGAATTCCCAAGGTCCCAGATCCCACCATGTGTCCATAACCAATTGTCCTGGTAAGAGGTGCAGAGGGCAGGGAATCCATATGGCTGGTGACTATTGCACAGATTCTATTTTCACATGCAGCACAAGCCCTCCCAAAGGAGGAGAGGAGTGAAGAGGAAGATCTCATCATATCTGGCTGATGCTTAGAAACCAACTTTGGGTCCCACCAGTGCCAAAATCCCAGGACACATCCTCTTGCTCTAATTTACAGTTACAGCCACGGAGAGCTCTCTCTTGCAAGTTAAAAGTGGGCTAAAAGCAGCTGAGGGAGGAACGTCAGGAACGATGAGGGCAATGTGAGCTCCTCGTGGTTGCATGGCTCAGCCCAGCCCAGCTGCGGGCACAGACCTTGCCTGCGTGGCAAGGGCCAGACAACAGGATAATTGCTCTCCCTGCAATACACTGACTATGTATGTTTAGATTTCAATTAATTTGCTGGCTCTAAATGAACTGCCTCCTGTTGCTTTCAGCAATCGAGTCTTGTTAATTGAAAATAGCGTTTATCTTATCTCTAGGAGAAAGCTGGGCAAAAGTAGGGCAACAGAACTCTGTGTGAAGGTGGCACCAAGGGAAAGGAGGAAGGGGGAAATGAAGCAAGGGAGGAGAGCAGCCAGGGTGGCCAAGGCAAAAAGTTCAGCTTTTCAGCTTTTTTTCTTTATGGCTTCAATGTTTTCAGGGTGTCCCTGTTTGGAAGGGGTTTCTTTTTGCCAAGACTCATGTGGTCCCACTTCCAGCTGGTTGTGACTTTCAGTGGGGTCATGTGTGTGCTCGGGAGGCACTGGCTCATGCTGCAGGGGCTCATGAACACAGGGTTTAGCCTCCCTGCTGTCTCCAATGTCGTGGTGCTGGCTGGGGCTGCTGGAGCACAGGATGAGTAGCCCACATCTGGGTAACACAGAGCATGAGGAGTCGTTTAATGCATTTCCTTGGCTGACAGGTGAATCCCGAGTAGTTGTTCATCCCATCTTTGTTTCCACAAGGGCAGCCCCGCTCCTACAGAAACAGTGAGTGAAATGTCAAAAGTGTTTTGAAAATCAAACAATACCCAAAGCCCACCTCCTGCTCCATTTCCTAAGGAAAGCCCTTCCAAAAGACCGTCAGCCTTGCTGTACTGTTTGAAGAATGATCCCAGTTTCTTACCTTTGAATTAAGTTGCAAAGTCCTTAAGACACAGGATCTAGCACAGGTTTGGGGTTTATTTTTTCTCTTTCTTGGTCTGATTACTTAAACCCTCTCTGAGTTTCTCACCATTTGAACCTAACGTTATCTCATACACACAGTCGTCATCTCATTAAAAGGAAATCAGAGAAACTGACTTTAATAAATTTTAACACCCTGTGTGAAAAATCTGGCAATTAAAGCTTCCTGCCTCTGGACCTTTGAAAGTGACACGTGGCAAATCCCTGTCAGTCTTTAATAAGTGCGGTTCATCAAAGGATGTCGCACGCGGGGGTGGGAGAGGAGGCAGGGGAAGGGAAGAAACAGGAGCATCAAAACCGAGAGACTGAAAGACAAAAGCTGACCCTCCCACCAGAAACTGAGGAGAGAACAAGCATTATTAGAGTCCAGCTTGCTCTGGCAGGGAGGGAGGCAGGATGGAGGTGAGTCCAACCAGGCAGCACCAGGCAGGCAGCATTAAACAGAGACCCCCCTAAGTACAGCTCTGACATGATTTTTGCTGCTGATGCTGATCTCAAAAGGCAAAAAGTTCTGAAGAACAGCCAGCAGGTGGATACAAAGCAAGGCCATGGACCAGGTTGGCTGTTCCTCTGTAGCCCTTCTGGGAAAGGATCCTAGAGATAAATTTATCATCAGGATAAATTCACCCTCCTTGCTACCTATTGATAACAATCACTCCAGGGACAATCACGTCTAATACTGTTTTTCTGGGGAAAGGTTTGGGGTTTTTTATTTTATGGATGGGGGGAAACAGGTGTTTCTTATCACTGCTGAAGCCTACCCAGTGAGAAGGAGCTGTGCTAACCAGGTATTCAACTTCCCTGTAATCAGATGGGAAACTCTCAAGATTTCTTGGTCCTTCTAGCTCCATCTGAAGCCTTGAGCAAGTTTTCCGAGCTCTCAATCACCTGATATTTGTACAAATGAAAATTATTATCTTTATTCCTGTTCCCTTATGATTCATCCCTAAAGTGCATAAAATAGCAGAAGCACCTTGGAAGAAAGGCAAAAGGATACATGGTGATAGTTTTTATGACTTAGACTCTGACATCTCTTAATCTGAGGCTAAAAGCTTTGTTACTTATTTTTCACTTCTTTATTATCTAGTCCTTCCAGGATGGCAAGAGATGGTGAATAAAGGAGATCTTACAAGAAGAATCACCGATTTTTTGCACGGGCAGGTAAAACACAAGCAGTGAGGAACTGATGATGGACTCTTTAGCATGAAAATCCTCAGGTGCCTCATAAGGTTTCTCCTCTGAGTCTGCTGAAGTGATAACACCACTGGAAGAGGTTTTTCAGAATAGGAATAGCCAGCCAGGGACTATTGGCTTGATTGGATTGCAGTGAAGCTTCACATCATGCCTGAAAGAATCTGTGGAGCCAACAAAAGTTTGCTAAAAGAGGAGACCAGGACAGGAGAGTGTGATGCAGCTTGGCTTTTGCCCAGCATGAGAGGCAGGTGAGGTGAGCCACAAGCTGAAAATGGACAGTGCAGCAGCTGGAAGGTCATGAGGAACTTGCTCTGAGCATGTTGAGGAACGAAAAATGATGCAGAAACTGACTTTAATAAATTTTAATGTCCTGTGTGAAAAAGGAGAGCTGAAAGTGGGTCCTGCATAGGTAACTGGGACGGCATTGCCGCTTACCCTCCAGGGGGAAGGAAAGCTGGTCAGCCTCCATGAACAAAGCTTGTGAAGCTTTATTTGCCTTAAGAAGCACAGAAATGCCACAGGAAGACTTTTATATTAAGGGCTATTGATTCAGTCTTCTTAGAGTACCCAGACTTCACCTCCTCCTGTCATTATATAGTTCCTGTGACCATTTCTTCCATCCCTGTCTTTCCTTTTACGCATTTTCCTATGTGGAAACCTGGTCTCACTGTAGTTGTCTGTGCTTCTGTGTCAAAAGGAGGTGTCTCCTGGCCAGTTCCTGGAGCAATGGCACACAGACAGCTGGCAGCTCACCCTGTCTCCCCGTCGTGTTCCCTGCCAGATCTCTGGTTTTCTCCTTGGCATCTAGTGTCCACTCATGTTCAGGATTCTGATATATCCCTAAGATTCAAGTATTTGTGCCTCTTTAGGTCTTTAGAGAAGGTATCACTTTTATTCAGTTGGCCTTTGCCAGGACAGACCATTTTTGGTGACACTGTCCCCGCTCCATGTGCTTGCAGAAGCAAAGTGCTGTGTGTTTGTGAAGTGGGTGAAATGGCACATTTCTCCATCGGGATTCTTTAGACCCTTACAAAAACACGGGAGAACATGGCTGCTCTGCACTGGGGACGAAGCCCAGGGGAAGAGCCCAGGCAGGGCAGCACAGTGCCCTGTGCCCTCTCTGTCTAAACCAGCCCCAAGCACCCCATCTGTGGTTGTGCTCCCCATTCCCAGCACTCTGCAACAAATGCTGCCCTGCAACCATGGCTCACACAAGGAGGACTGAGCCAGGAGAGCCCCTGCCTGCTGTGTGGCCTGGGCCTCTCCTATGCTAAAAAGGAGCATTTTAGGGAAAGATTTTGTTCTGGCTTTGCTATTTCAGCAGTTATCTGTCAGTCCACATTAGCAGGCACAAGGGGATGCTCAGTACCAGTTACACCATGTCTTGCACTGCCATTGCCTTTGGCTTCAGACCCAGATGAGCAGTCCAAGCACCTCAGCTCTCCTGTCCTCCAGATCTCTCTTGGCAAAAGACTTTCCTTTTCAGGGAAAAATAGTCCATTTTATCACACCAACAGGCCCTGCTCCAGCCCCCAGGGCACTGGTTCTTCTGTGACTACAGCAGCCTTTAATTTCCAAGGCAATTTAGTTCTGGGCAAAAAGCAATCTCAGCACCCCTGCCCACTGCCACCTGCCTGCAGCATCCCACGTCAGCTGCTGGGGGGGAAATGCAGCTGGAACCCCTGGGGGAGGCACATGGGCCAGGAACTGCAGGAAGCCGAGGTGTTTGATGTTTGCCTTATTTATTTATGTAGCAGCCACCATTTCCGTGAGCATCCCTTTCTGCCGAGGAGCGATAAGCTGCTCCTGGCTCCTGCTTGCCCACCCCTGCTGGCTCCATTTTCTGCCAGGCTCCATCTTGTTAATATGCACCAAAAAAAGCCCCCGCTCACATCCCTGCCAGGCTGCCCTCCCCTGCCCTGCCTCCAAAACACTGCTGGTGTGCCATGGAAACAGCCAACCGAGCTGCTGGGCTCAGCAGAGTGTGCAAGGGAAAGGGAAGAGGGATGGCTCCAGAGATGCCCTGGGTACCCACAAGACAGAGATGCAGCTTCAGAATTAAATTCCCCACTTCCCTCCTCACAGCTGGGCTGGGCATGGTGTGGTGTACAAAGCAATTTAAATATGTGTAATTAAATCAACTTGCTCGCATGGTTTGCAGCTGAAGGTCAGTGATACACGTCTGAGGCTGCATCAGGGTGACTGAGGACTGAGCCCAACAGGTACCGTGCTTGGACCTCCTTCCCCTGCATCGCAGGTGGGAGCAAACCCTTTGACATGGGCTCTGCAGGGGGCTTGTACCTCTCCATGTGGATGCAGCTCATCCTCAGGTGTGCCCAGCTCCTGCCCTGCCACACTCTCCTGCCCACTGCACCTCACAGTGCCCCTGGTCCCACCATGGCTCCAGTTCACACTAAAGCCTCTTCACTCTGCAGGGTCTGGGCATCAGCACCTGTCTGGGCAGAGCTCTGTCAGGCAGCGCTCCTGCATCCCACCTTCCTGATTGTTCCATGCTGTGATGTGTCCACTTAGGCAGAGCTCTGCCAGGTGATGCTCCTGCATCCCACATCTCCAGTTACTCCACAATGCAATACCTCCAGCCGTCCCTCTCCTTCTCCCAGCCCATTGCAGTTGAGCAACCATAAGAGAGAGAGACAGAGAGAGAGTGCTGTGGAGGATAATTTCTGAAAGGGATTTGGTAGTTTTTCCCATCACAGCAGTGGGCTTAGTGTACCGTGAGCTGAGGAGCAGGGAAAGATGTTTATCCAGCAGTACCTAGCAGGGAGGAGGATTCTATCGCCCAGGCAACAGTTTTGTTTGTCTCCAAATAAAAGCCAGGCAAGTTATGGCAGAGGCTTTCCCATGGGCCAAGCCAACACCAAGGGGACATTTGTTAACATGCATGGATGAATCTCTTGTGAGCACTGACCACAGGGATGCTGGAGCTACAGAAACATCACTCTGGTCTCTGAAGTAAGAGCAACCCTCTCATGTAGCCAGGAGCTGGTGGGTGCACACACAGGCCCTGCACTGGAAGCAGCTGGGCTCCCATCCTGGCTGGGCCACACAGCTGCTGCTCAACCCTGAGCAAATGGCTCTGCTTTCACAGCGCTTGGGAGCGGTGTTGGACAGGGCTGGAGAGGGCACAGCTCCTCTTCAGAGGGCTATAATTAATATTTGGAAGCCGCTGGCTATCCCAAACTATTCACATTGTGCCCATGCCATTCACATCTCTCCTGCTTTGTGAAGCATATTTATTATTATCTTTATTAATTACATACTGCAGTGCATTTAAAATAGGGAGGAGGAGGAAGGAATGGCCAGTATTTTACCACCATGGAAAAGCAAAATGTTACATTTTGTACTTGTTGAAAGTAAAAAAATCTTTCGTTTCACAAAATGTGAGATGCATTACTAATTGCACAATTATTTTGTTCTGTGGCACTTGCAAAACAGAACTTGGAGTGCTTTCAGCAAATTCTGGTGTTGAGGAAATAGTTGCTTGTTTTTTTAAAAATGTACTAAATTACATGTTCTTCCTTTATGAGAGTTATTTCTTGGGTTTCTAGGATCTTTTTGCCCTAACCATGCTCAGGATATAAGAAGCAAAGCTTTGCTGCATCAGTGATTTTCTGGAGTCAGTGGACACTGAGGAAAGGAAGGGGCTGATCAGGGACTGGTCCCTGCCCAACTCCCACCACCCAGTGGAGCAGGTGAGCCCCTCTCTGACAGGGGCCAGTCTGCAGTGTGTCACTTGCTTCCCCTTGAAGGATGGTCCCGTGAAGGCCAGATGACACTTGGCATGCAAAATTCATCCTGCGCCCTAAGGAAGTGCCAGCAAACATCAGGAATGCACACAGCTGGAGCAGATCCTGCTCCCAGGGGCAGAGTGGGGTAATGCAGGTACTCCAGCTGTCCAGTAGCTAGAGCAGTGGAACAGAGAAGGACAATGTTTGTTTGCATTCAGTGAGAGACAGGGATGGAGCTGGAATATGGCAGATGAGTTCCTTTCACAAGATGTGCACAGGCCGCAATATGCAAATACTCACACGGAGGTGGATGATGCAGATCTTTAAAATTAGAGGCCCTCTCCTCAGGTGAGAGGGGGGTTAGCCCCACCTCTGCAGTGCTGGGCTGCAACACATCCTTCCGTGGCTTCTCTGCTGCAGGTCTCCCACCATATCTTGTCTAGACAAACTCAATTTAATACAACTATAAAATTAATGACATTGAAAATAGTTCTGTGGTCTTTTCTTCTGTGTGTTTCTCCCTTGCCACTCTCCCACCACATACATAAAAATCCAGCTGCTGGAAGCCTCAGGTCTCTTCCAGCTCTGCCCTGAGCTAAGGATGTGCCTGGCAGCACACGAAAGTGGCTCAGAGGAGCGAGAGCAATCTCACTCAGCTCAGCAGGTAAGAGCAGATGTTTGGAAAACTAACCTCTTCAAGACGAGAAGAAAAATAAGTCTGTTTTTGTGAGATTGATCTGCTGGCACCAACAGAGCAATCAGCTGGACTTCTAGGAGAGCGGCAACAAACAGCAAATTAGAAGGTGTAAGCCTGCTGAGATTTCAGGCAAATTAGAACATCGATTTTGCTACGCCGTGTGTCAGAAGCGGCTGGTTGGGCTGAATCAACTCCGTGCATCCCTGTAAGCCAGCCTCTTACTCTGCCGTGGTGGCCGGTGGCCACGTGAAGGTGAGGGAGCTGAGGGTCAGGTGGAAGCTGCCACCGGAGCCCACCATGGGCATGCTGCACCCACTCCCTGCAGCACTGGGCTGGCAGCGGCCACCAGGACCCTCACGCTGAGCTGTTCCTCCAGCCAGCCAAAACTTTGACTTCATGTCAATTAGCTATATTCTGAAAGCAAGCTTGAGCTCTTCCTGTTTCTCTTAGAAAGCTTTGAAATATAGCTACAATTGCAAACCCCAAAACACCAGCGCCCAGTGCAGCAGGAGTGCTGGGCAGGGAGCTTTGGCTAGTGGGAGCACAAGCAGTGAATCACCCTTCTGCTACAGGCTGCAGTTCATAGATCTGGATTTTCCTTAATGCCCTCCAATTCTACCTCATTGTGCTGTTTGTAAATCTCTCTCTTCTCCTGACAGCACGATACTCCTTGCTGGGCAACTGAAGAATAGTGAGTTGTGATCAGAGTCAATCATTCCCACGGGAAGTCAGGGGGTCAAACTACTTAAGTTGCCTTTACAGACTCTGAGGGTCTGATGACAGCTGTTTCCACCAATGCACAGTATCTCAGTAACTGTTATTTAGCTGCACTAAGGAGGATCTGAGCACCCCACAGAAACTCTGGCTTTATCCCCAAATGCTCACCTACATATACTTTAAACTCTGATCCCGTGGGAATGATATTCCCAATGTTTTCATCCACCAAAACTGATATTGCTCCAAATGAGATGGATCGTTAAAACATCTCTGCTGATCCTTAAAGCCCTCAGAATAGAAAAATCCCAGTTTACAACAGCACAGAAGCACATCACTGAGGAGTACAGATTGACAGCCAAGTTCTGTTCAGGTAAAGGCAATTACTCCGTGATTTTGTCTTTCTTTGAAGTCATAGTTTTTAGGAAATGTTTGTCCTTGATTCTAAGGAGACAAAACTTCACCTGACATTTTTAAATTTAGATTACTGAAGTTTGCTTTCATTCCTTCCCCCATTCCCACTGAATAAAGGCAAACACTTCCCATTTTCTTGTGCCACTTCTACAGCAAAAATTAATGCTTCTTTTTGGCTGAAATGTCTGGAACGAGTTAAGCTACCCCCGAGAAATTACTGCAATGCTGGATGTGCAAGACAGGTGGAATGAAGAATCTACCAGCAAAATGGGGGAGGGAGAATGCTTTCAAGTGCTTTATAATTGCTAAGATTTTTTTTTAATCCTGTTTACATTTAACTTTGCACATTAAATTCATAACCATGGTGTGCAACCAGGTGCAGTAGCAATATACAAAATCTTATTAAGAGGAACAAATAAAGAAGATGGAAGGATCTGGGATGGGAAAGGAGGGGCATTGCCATGGAATTAGCACCTGCTGATTTTTATCCTTTCTAATAAAAAATTGCTTGTCAAGAAACTTGAAGGGGACCAACTACTGTCAGTTAACTATGCACTTGAGAGAAATAATTGGAATGGAAAATTCAGTGGCTCACAGCAGTCTCCGAAATCTCCTGGCTCCTTGCATTTCCATTCAGTGGGCTCTGCCTTGCTGCAGCTTGGCATCATTCAAGGTCCCTCCTGCTCCTCTCTTTGCACTTGCTCTTGTTAATTGCTGGGCTTTTTTACAAACTTTAAATTCAAAAAGGTCTTGAGCAGTTCTGGCTGGATTGAATTATTGTGTTAGTAAGCTTTTCAAACCTGCCAGTGATGCCCAAAATAAAAGAGTTAGATTTTAACCAGGTTTGCAATTAGAACGGAAAAGAAGGATCAACTGATTACTGGTTCACTTTGGGAAGTCTCTCAGCTCACACTAGTGCTTAAGCATTATCAGCCACTTTATATTATTAGCTGTAGAAATGAAAGTAAAGTATCATCCTTATGCAGAGGCAGAAGTCCTGGAAGCAGGGAGAAGTGACTTGTTAAGATTGCTCAGAAAAATAAATGCAAAACTCTAGTTTAATCTCCACCTTGGAATTACTTAAAATTCTTGTTGCTGCCACAGGAATAGAAGGACCTGCTCAGATTCAAACAACAGAGATATAGGTATACTTCAAGATTTATGTTTCTCTGACTTTTCTATGGCTAATAGGTACCTGCTACCCATGGGCTGGGCTGCATCCTGCACCCTGCCTTAAATAGTGGGTCGTGAAGGCTCTCCTTGCATTCCAGCACCACTCAGCTTTGGAAAGGGAGGTAAGGTGCCAAATCAGGAGCTGAACCCGGGGTTGAATCTGGGTTAAAAACTCCTGTCAGGGATCCAGTGAAATCCCAAGCCCAGGTAGCAGCTGCTGGGCAGATGAGCTATACTCAGTCAATTGAAGGATCTCCAAATCTTGGTGGAAAGCTCTGCTGAGCATCCCTGGGAAAATCTGAATGCATCATCCTGCTCCCAGCAAAACCCTGGAGACTCTCAGACTGAGAAAAGGCACAGGGGCAGGAACACACCACAGCAGGACCCCGTGCCCCTGCAAACCCACACCTGCAAGCCCAGACCTGAGAGAGCCCAGGTTCCCCACGAGCACCTGTGAAATCGAAGCTTGGTCTAACACAAGCCCAGCAGTCCAGCCAGCCTGAGCCTGCTCAGCAGCGGGATCTTTTCCATCACATAAGAAAACATCTGCAGAAAACAGAGGGATGAGAGCTTTTCTCCAAGACACGTCATCTCCGTTCTCCACCTTCAGCTCAGTGTTAGTGTGGAGCTGCCAGGGGACTCTGATGTTTGTGGGAAATGTAAAATCATGGCAGCTTTCATATTGTTTAATATTCCTCATTGATTAGTTTCCATCTCCCTGGAGGCAAGTGGATTTGACTTAGAGCCGGAGTTTGGCAGTACCCAGTGCTGTGGGTGGTATTGAGCTTGAGAGAGAGAGAAAGCTGACAAAATAAAATGCAGCAAATTACTTTCAAAAATAAGGGCAAGAAAACGAATACCTTTCAGAATGGATGTTTTTTCCTGACCTGGACTAAAATCCCAGTACCATTTTCATAAAGCTTTAACTTCCGGAGACAGTCAAACATTGACAGTTTATTTCAGCTCCAAACCATGGATCTCATTTGTTGCAGCTATGGAAATGTCATGTGGGCATGGTTTTAATTTTTTCTCCCAAGAACTGGCTGTATTTGCTGTGCCCACCCAAGAGAAGGCTTGTGGGTACAGCAGCAGCGTGTCCTCTCCAATGATCCGGGATGCCGGCAGCACAATGCTTTGTGCCAGCTCCCCACCTCACCCCTCTCCCATCAACAGGACTTCCAAGTCCAGCCTGGAGCAGGCAGAAGGAGGAAGAGCTGCCTGTTCAGTTGGCACAAACAGAGCTGCTGTCAGGGAAAAGGCCGGCAGAAGCAGGGCACAGAGCTTGTGGCAGGCGAGTTTCCACTGAGCCTTCACAAGGATTTCCTGATTCTCCAGACCCAGACCATCTCTTCTCACAGAAATCCAACCCTGTGCCAGATGTCCTGAATGAAGCAGAGCTGCTGAGTAAGGAGGGGACCTGTCGTTACAGCTTAATTGCCTCGAAGCTTGTTTTGAGGAACCATAGGCAGTAATCTCCCTTCTAATAAAATAGCCAAGAATAGCCATGTCTGGGCAGCTCTTGCTACTTAATTAATCTCATCTCAGCTCCGGCTTCCTTCTCCCAAAGCTTCTTCTACAAAGCCCTGACTCGCCTCATTCCACTGAGTCATCCACAGCACAGATCACTCCAGTCCCAGGCTGTTTCTTCAGGCTCATTATATTTTTAAAATCTGGGTTGGTTCTTTTCCTTCCCCTCTATTCAGCCAAGTTTATGTTGGGATCTGCTTTACAAAGCCGGATTTTACACTGGCTGCCAGGAATCCCACTAACAGCCTCCAAAGGGGATCTGGTGTTCCACACATCCCGTGCCATGCTGGCCATGACACGGCTTTTGGCATTGGCAGAAGAGGGGCCCCACTGCAGTAGTCAGTGGAGGAACACATCTCTCTCATCTGACCAATCATTCCCTCCCTGATTCCAAGCTTTTCCCATCCCATATCAGCTTAGGTGAGCTCACTATAATAATAGCAGTAGATAATGGAGAAATATTGAGTATTAAATAATCACATATTTATTTATTTATTTATGTCTTGGTACCGCAGTGCACCTCTGGGCTCCCTTATCTTTTTGGGAGCACCTGGAACTGTGAAAGCTTTAAACCTGCAAATCCAAAGCTTAAACAGGGTAAACAGTTTTGCTTCAAACACTCCAGAATGGTAATACAAAAAAAAAAAAAAAAAGAAAGAAGAAAAATCGTGCTCTATATTTGGTCTTTGGATTTGTTGAGTGCACAGGAGAGGAAGGTTTGGGAAGCTTATGGATTTGTACAGGAGCTGAAAAGCTTCTGCCTGCTTAGCAGCCTTCATTGCACCACATGCAGAAAGGAGAGAGCTGCACAGCCTGTGTGTCCTTGCTGAGTAGTCCTGCTGGATGTGGACAGTGGGCATGGATTTCCCCCAGTTCTACTCAATGCCTTTAAAATTTGCCTTTTAGGCATCTCTTTTTGCATCTCAGAATAAAACATACCTTCCTCCCACTCCACTTATTTGTGGAAGCTTTATAAAGTGCCCAGGAAGGAGAATCATTCACCCCCTTCAGCCCTGGACCCTTCAAAATTCTCAAAAAACGATTGAATCATCTTCCTAGAAAAACAATAGTGATGTCAGCGTGCCTGAGTGATGTCAGGAGCGGTCACGGAGACAGCCGGGTAACTCATGCCTGAAGGATCCCCTCGGGACCCTGCGCCAAAGGCGCCTGCAAGCGGCGGAGCGGGGAGCTGTGCCCTGCCAGCGGCGCCGGGGGTGACTGTCAGCGGAGGATGCTCCGCTAGCGCAGAATTCTAGCCCGCCGCTAAAGTGCTCTGACAGCACACACCAGCTGAAGCCGGGTTGTTTGCACTAGCCTAACTCACTGCCCGCATCCCTCGCTGTGGAATTTTGCTCCCGCTACAGCGGCCGTGGCATTTCTGCGCTGCAGAACGTGCAGCGGGGGACGCTGGCAAAGGGGCTGTGACTTTGAGGCACTGCCTGGCCAGAGGGATGAGGACAACTTAAGCCGTTTCCCAGAGGCAGACACAAAGGGGAACAGCCCAAACCCCATCTCTCTGATATAAATAAGTTTTCCAATCCATCGGGAGCACAACATAACGATTTACCACTGCTTGTGGCTGTCCACCACGGGGTGTTGTAATGTATCTGTTTGAGCTGGGATCTAGGAACCAAGAAAGGGATTTTGCCGGCATTTGGGGTATGTCATGCCTGACTCCTCAAAGTTTAACTTTTGACCAGGATCTTGCAAGCTATCTGGGTTTGTAACAATGATTGTGTCACACAGTCCATCATTTAGCTATTTGCAGCAAAGCAGGGCACTGCATGTAAGAAAAAGAGCCCCAGCAGCAATTCACTGACCCAGGAATAAAATCTGATTAAAAGATGGCTTCATTTAGTCCTGGCCACTTTTTCCATTTACACCACACTCCCCAAAGTCCATGGTGGTTGGTTGTGAACAGTGTGTGAATCTGCACAGAGGACAGAGATCAGGGTAACTTCAGTTTAATGTGAATAAGAAGGTCCCTGTGTTTAAGGTATCTTTTGGAGTTAAGAACAGATAAATGTACCAGTGATGTCAGATCCATTTCCCAGCTTTCCTTTGGGAAGAGATACAAGGATCCATGTGCTTCCTGCAGGCTCAAAAGACAAGGAGCCAGAGAGAGCTTCCAAACTAGTTGTATTTATCATCTTTCCAGCGTTGATTTTTACAGCACTCCCCAGTTTGAGCTCCTTGTTTTTCAGAGTCTGGGGCTAGCTGGCAGGTTTTCAGTTTCCATCAGTGGAGAAAAGAGGATGGATATCCCTGAGAGTGCCCAGAAGAGCCAGGGGAAGTCTGGAGGAGGGAGTGAGACAGCGGCATCTTTACAGAGGGGAGAATGAAGAGGGACAGCTGCACCACAATACAGCCCTACCTGCTATTTTTCAGTAATCCCCCAATTGAGCTGGTTTCCCCCCCTCTCTGCTTTTTCACTATCAAGATTTATGGGGAGGAAGGTGCCCAGCTGCATCTGAGTGCAGTAAACCTCTTGTGGCTGGTAAGAACCGACGAGCTATTCTTCCTGCTTGTTAGCAGCCAGGAAGATGGAAGGAAGTGGGAGGAATCCAGAGGGTGAAGTTTTCTAATGCCTCACTCTTCACTGCCAAACCCAGAGCTATTTATGGTGCAATTATCACCGCAGACAGACTCCTCTATCATCCAGCCAATATTCTGGGTAGAAATCCTATTGCAGCCCAGCCACTCCATACATCATCTGGGCGCAGGCAATGGCCGGGTGAAGAGGTTCTCTTGCAGGGAACATATCTGCCAGACACGGCCGATCCCTGGCATCCCTACTCTCTCTCTATTTATGACCAGGGAGGAGGCTGTGTCCTTCTGCCCTCCCAACAGTGTCCAGCACAGTGGGAGCAGGCGAGGACAGCGTAGGGCTGCTCTGCACAGCAATGCCAACAGGGCCTTCCCACGGGAATCTGCTCCTGTTGAGGCATGAGACATGGTTTTTATTAGTAACAAACAAACAGCAACAAGTCTGCTGGACTGAGGATGGCTCAGGGCAGCAGTGGAGGGAGAGGGGTTACAGGGAAGTGACAGGAGGTGAGTTTTGAATCCCTTGTGGTTTCATAAATGAGCCACAGATAGGAGAAGGGAGTGAAGCACCTTGCCCCCTGGCCAGGTCTCTGAAGAGCAGTTTCCTGGGTCTCTTTGTACCCCCACAGCTCTGGGGCACCCTCCTCACCTCCTGACTACCCCATTACCTGGGTCAGTGCTGCAAACATCATCCCCAAGGAGTCACCATGGGTGGGCAGCCTGTTTAGATTTCCTTTTTTCCTCTTCTCGAAATTCCTTTTACTCTAGGGAGGAAACTGTACGATTCTCCTTAGTCTGTGCTGGAATCCCTCCTGAAGTTTGCCTGCACTTCTCCATGGGGCTAGAGGGTCTCTGAGCAAACTCCCACTCAGCCCACTCATGTGGCTGGTTTGGAACAAGACTAGAGAAGATTGGCCAACAAACAACACCAGTGAAGCAAGGTTTCCCATTAAATACCCATCTGGAAAAAGACTGTGGTGTAGATTCTCTGGTGTCTAATAAGGGTTGAGCATTCCCTTCCCCTCCCCGTTGGCAGATCCCTTTCTTTTCTCTCTTTCTCTGCCCATATTCACAGACCTTGCCAGGACCTCGATATATCTGGAAGTCTCTTCCCCTGTGTCAAACGTGGGTGGTACTGGGCAGCTGCCAGTGGGAACGAGCAAGAACACACACAAGGCTGCTGAGTCACGTAGCCTAATTTTCCTGGAGAATTGGACTAAACTCCCACCCACATCACTGTTTCCACTGCCAGGGCAGAGCTGAGACCTGGTCTCTGCTCCATCATCTCCCCTTTTCTCTCATTGCACAGAGCTGGGCTGCATTTATTAAGGGATGAGCCTCAATACTTTCAAGGAGTGAAATTCTTGAGGCGCAGGAGATAAAATAACCATCACTCACAGCGCCTGTTTACCTTATAATTGTCACTGACTCCTGCCTTTTCACGTTCCTGGTGCTTGAAAAGGGAAGAATAGATCTAGGCAATGTAATTTAATACACCAAACATACTGGCTTAATTGCAATCCCCATAAGCCAGACACACAAAACTCTAAACAAATTCGATTAATTTATTTCAATTTGCACAAGTCTCCCTCTCAGACTGTAATTAATGGAGGGAAACAATTAAGGTAAACACAGCCCAGCTGAGAGAGCTGTCCTTGCTAAAAGTCACATTTTATTTTAATAATGCTGTATTTAGATACGTTCCATGCTTTTAACAAGTTTCCCATTTCCTCAATGTTTAATCAATCCGGTAAATATTTTGCCTGGGCTCAAAGGGTTTTGTGAAATCAGAAAACAGCAGGGAGAGCAGAAGTCAGGGAGAGACCAAATCACCAATGGGCACTCAGGATGAATGTGGCAGTAGGAAGAGACTCAGGCAAGGGGTCAGTATATATACATGTATATATGGTCCTACCTAACCTCCCTCTCTCCACACAGCGGGATGCTCCCAGGGAGCATTGATAATAGGTTGCTTTGCCAAGGTTTGTTTTGGTTGGGTGGTGAAGAACTCACAAAGCGGGCAGAGCTCATCTCTCCCATTACCTGCAGTGAACACCTGTCCCTTACAATCCTGCACACCTGGACAGCAGCTGATTGCTGTTCACTAAGACTTTGACAGCCTCCAAGAGACCTGTTAGCACCAGCACTGGCTCTCTGGGATGCTGTGCCACCCAGGGACACGGTGCCACCTGGACCCTGCTGTGGCAAGGGTTGGATAAAACAGTGCTGGGGGAAATCCTGCACCCCCACCACGTGCTCAGCCTCAGGTGCATCGCTGCTGTGGGACTGGGGACACTGAGGGGGTTAATTCCTCCTCCGGGTGCTGCCTGGGGAGCTGAAAGGTGGCCCTCAATCAGGTGGTATGGGAGGGCTGGGGAGCAGCCCCTTGCTGCTGCCCCAAATCCAGGGCTCCCTAGTTGCAGGTGTCACACTGCCGGTGTGATGTGGCTAAATGGGTTTGGAAAAGCCTTTGGAAAAAGCCTGTCAATGTAAATCTGTTTACTAATGGTGTGAATTACCCATGGTCACGCTAAGGCAGCTCCACCTGATGCATCATCCCAGATCTCCTGCTTGGATCCGGGCTTGGCTTTTCACAGTTCCCATGCGCAGCGCAGCCACTGACACGCCAGTGTGGCAGCTCCAAAATGCCGCTGCACAGGACGCCCAGGCACTTGTCCAGCTACTACTTGATCTCTGCTCTGGGTCACCTTCAGCACATGCCTGTGATCACCCCGCTCTGCTTCGTGCAGGACAGGGATGGATATCATGGCACAGGCAGCCTGGCCAGAGGAAGTGACAGCACCATCGTGTGATCCCAAACACTGTCACTGTGTGATTCCTGGGGTTGTCCTGTGCAGGGGCAGGGGTTGGACTCGATGTTCCTTGTGGGTCCCTTCCATCTCAGGATATTCTGTGTTTCAATGATTCTATGGTTTGTCCAGGTGAATAGGCAGGTCCCAATCCAACTGCTACAGCAGTGACTTTGACTCACTTTTTTCACCACTTGTCATTTTTCCAGTTTTGAATACATCCCGTGGGCGAGTTTCTTGAAAGAGGCGGCACATCTGTCTTCATTGCTTTCCTTTTCTATTTTTTTTTTTTTTTGGAAAAAGCAGGAACAATACGACCTGTCTTTCATTGCACCAACTGGTATTGCTAAAGGGTGGAAAAAATTAGGTGCTGGTTTTCTGCTTTTTCTTCCCACCTTCATTAGCTTTAACATGTACTGTGCTTCTCTTCCAGCACGAGCGTACCTTGCTAGAGAAGAAGATCTGAGCTCAAACAATCTTGTGTTGATTTTCCGCTCTCTCAAGTACCGGCTGGTCTAATTAGTTTGGAAATGCACCATTTGTTAAAGAAAGATGAGACACAGCCTGACACCTGTTGTATTAATTACTTGCCTCTTTAGCTAATTGTTTGCCCACACTATTAGGTGAGGGAAGTTGTCACCCATATCTCGATTGGAAGGTGCCAAATATGAAGGGAGGAAATGGTGCTGTTGAGGAAGACATTGGGTTTGGGGATGGTGAAAGTGGAGCCAGTGCTAGTGCTGATTTCTGATTTACTCCTCCCCAGGGATGTAAAAAACAGGTGCAGGAGACATCCCGGCATCCGCAGAGTGGAGGCTGGATGGGATAGGAAGAGGATTCATTTGAAGAGTGGACTCCTGGCTACCAGGGACCTTGTTGGGTGACCCCAGGCAGCACGTTGCCTCTTCCCATCCCAGGCCCTGCCTGTAAAATCCAGAGAGGATTGATACATAAAGGCCAGAAATCATTGCTAGTTGTTGGGATGCACAGGGGAGGAATGCAAATCCAGGCAGCAGCAAGCAAAGCGCAGAGGCACCTCCTGTGCTGCAGGTCTGGGTGGCTCATCTCCCCTTAGAGAGTGCCACCGAGGAGCCTACAGAGAGACAGACGCATGTCCTCATGGCTCTGGCTGCTGATTTGGGGCTGAAGTTGTCACATGCACTGCCACCAAGCCTGGGGCAGAGAGGCTGGAGGTGTCTGTAACTGCCAGCCCAAGCCATGCCAAGCAGGACCAGGTCCAGTCTCCCTGCAGGCTCGTGACAGAGGATGAGGTGAAGCAGGAGCCCTTGTCCTCTGTGTCCTCGCAGACAGAGTAAAACTGTAGTAGCTTGGGACCTAAAGCCATCCAAAATGGACCTTGAAGACTAGAGCACCTCAGGATGGGGAGGGTGGGGTGGTTTGGTGGGAGCTAGTAAGTAATCCCAACATCCACCTCGCAGTCCCACCTGATGGTGAGGATATTGGGGCCCCCTCACCCCCGCAGACATTTGTGGCAGAGTTGGAAGGGTGGCAGCATGGAATTTGTCAGGTCTTTTCCGCCTGGTCCCAACTAGATCACAACTACTAAGTGAAACAACTGGTTATACCAGTGGGGCTGAGAGATGCCTGTCTGCCTTCAAAAAGCACTGTAGGACAGTTCTGTCCCAGCTGTGTGCTGGGACAAGGGCTTGCTTCACCTCCCACCTCTGAGCTGGGGCCATGCCCAGCAGGATGGCTGGAAGAGGATGGGGAGCAAGCTTCCTGTTCAAGCAGGGTTATCCCTGCCCCAAGGCCCAGGATGGCAAACTGGCTGGAATGTGGGGAGGATCCCCCAGCACAGACCTTGCATGCCTGGGGAACTGAGAGTGGACTCCCAGTGACACCCTGCACCGGTGCCTAGCTTCACGTCTGTGCTGATGGAGAGCCCGGGGCAGCCCAGTCGAGGCCAGGGCTGAGAGCAGGGCTGATTTTGGGGCCGGGGGTGAGAGAAGCAAAGCCAAGCTCTGGCAGCAGCTAATGCTGCTCATCTCCTCCACTGTGCCTTCCTCCTCGCCCGCACTCAGCCTCTTCCTGACATCTAGTGGGAGCAGGGCAACACGGCAAAGGAACCTGGAGCCAGCTCCAGACTCCCAGACACACACCAGCCGATGGCCAGGCACAAGGCCTGGGCTGCCGGAGCCACCACAGATCACAGCTGGGCTTCACAGGGCACAGTTGCTTCTGTAGAGCATTGCTGGGGAGGAATTCGAGGTAAAATTCCTCATGGAGGCAGTTATCAGTGGGCTGCCAGGGACCCTACTCTGAGGAATGGGAGCTTTTTAGGGTTATCTACCATCTCAGACCACTTGAGCCCTCTCCCTCTCTGGTGCTGGTGTTCCAGGTTCCCAGGCAGGGTGCACAGCAGAGCTGGGCGGAGGGAATTCCCTTCTTGTCCTTGGTTTTGGATGGCACCTTTGGGAAGTAGAGGGAAGAAGCAAATGGGGAGCAAGAGACAGATGAGAGCTGTCCCAGCAGGACATTCCCTCTCCATCCAGGACCGCCCTCTCATTTTAGAGCCTGTGCATATCTCCCTGGATCATCTCTCATCCCTAATGCCAGTAGCCAAAAGCAAGCCTGCTCCCAGCTTCCAGCCCTCTGCCCACAGTTGTGGTTGTAGAGGCAGGACAAGGGCAGATGCTCTCCACAGCACTAGGGGGCCAGCCTCCAGTCACCCCACACTGGTCAGCATCTCTACCACACTGGTCTCTCAGTCCCCATCCTTCCCCAAAGCCTTTAGCTGCAGACAGGCAGGAGCTTGTCCCTCCTGTCTTGTTTCACATACTCACTTTCTGCGAGCAAAATCACGTTATTTTTTTCCCCTTGTTGCCACCTACCCTTGCTTCACCACGTTCACTGTGTCCACCGTGCTGTCTGCATGCCAGGAGGTCACCTTTCCACATTTCCCCAAATCTCCTGGTGATGCCCAAGTACTTTTATCAGTGAGCAGCTAAAAGTTAAACACCAGCAACAAAACGACGATGACAAAAAAAGGTCTTTATTTCAATGACCAGAAAGAAAATTTAATTCAAAGAACAAAGATACTAATATAAACCACAAAGCACTCCAAGCAAACTGGAGTGATTTGCAGGAATCCCTTCCCAAAGCAGCCAGGCAGATGTGTCTCTGGTCCCTGGCTCTTCCCCAGTGTGGACATGGTGCAGAGCCACGCTTCTCCCTGCATCCCCCCATGCCACCCCCTTGTTGGAGGGACCCACAGGGAGCTCTCCCACCTGGGGAACAGGCAACTCAAGGGGTAGGTGAGGGCCTCAGAGTGGAGGTGTCAGTGGGTGAGCTCCAATTGACCCTGCAGAAAAGAAAGGCACTTTCCAAACTTCAGTGTCATCCTGCTACCTGCACACACCTGCTCTGGGACTGTGAGGCATCCCTTCATTACCTACCCCTGCCCATCCCAGTGTGACATCCCAGAGATATGGCCCTTTGGGGTAGTCATGGTGCTCCACACACAGCAGCAAAGAGGGGCAGAACATGGCTCAAAGGCAGAGGAGCAAATGCAGCTCTGAGTTGTCCTCAGCTGCCCTGTGCTCACTGTGGTTCCTGGGGAACAAGCCCTCAGCTCCCCCTGACTGTTGCTCCAGGGAGGCACTTCGATGGAGAGGAGGGACAGAGACTTCTCACTCCTGGAGAAAGCAGGAGAGGAAAAGGAGGTGGCCCTGGGCAGGCACTTCTCCAGGGCTATGCCCATAGCTGGGGCCAGTCATGCCCAAAGTCTCCCACCCCAGGCTCAGCACAGCAACACATGCAGTAAGAATCACGGCAGCCCCAGCATGATTTTCTTTCCCATACGCACATCCAACAGTCCTCTGAGGGAGTTGCGGAGCCTTTGAGAAAAGCAGGGATAAAACTCTAGAAGCAATGATAATCCAATGACTAGGTGGATGTCTCTCCTAAATCGAACCCAAAGCCACTGAAAATTATGGATGGTAGACAAAAATCCCAAACCTCCAGAATTTCCATGGACGAAAGTCGGGCCTGTCCAGAGGGATAGTATTTTCCTCATGTTTAGAGACAAGCAGCAGCCAAGTACTTGATCCCTTGACAAGGGGCTCATAGCCTCAATCACCAATCCTATCCCCTCCCTGCCCCTCCAGAGATTTGGCTCCCTTTGACTTCACTCTGCTCTTTTGGGGCATCTCAAACTGTTCTGGGTCCCAAGTGCAAGGGTCCAGCCTCATCTTAGACCCTGATTCTCTCCTGAGGAGGCAGAATGTTCACAAGAAACACTGAATAGGGGGAAAATTGCACTAGTCAAGGAGCAGAAAGTCTCAAAAAACACTTTCAAACTTAACTCCCTCAGCTCCTGAAAGCCCCCAGGTCTGACCCTGTAACCTGAACCCAGCCAGGCTTGGGAACAGCAGCCTTTGGATAGAGGAAAAGCACCAATGCTGTCCTATTCCCCGATCCCATGGCACTTCACAACACTGGAGCCTCCAGTCACGGAAATGACTGGCAGTCCCCCAGGGAAAGGGGTCGGGAAGCTCAGCACAGCAAATGCAGCACAGCACCAAGAAGAGTGGTGGGAAAGGGATGCCCAGACCTGGGCACATTTGAAGAGAGGCATCAACTCTCCGTGTGGCCACAGGGGTGGTTAGGAGCAGGACCACGAGTTTCAGATTCTTTAATTTAACCTTTCTTCTTTTCAAATAGAAATTAGGTCAAAGTTGGAAGCAGAGGCAGATCCGTCAGCTCTTCCAAGCCTCTAAACCTGCTGCATGGAGCAGGACCATCTACCAAAACTCCTATGTTGTCCTTCAAAGTGAAAGAGCCAAAAACCGAGGCCATCCTGGCACTCAGCCCTCTGCCCTAAGGAGAATCCTCTTTAGTGAAGAAGCCACTCAGCAAGTGATTTTGGCTCTGGAGACACAAGCCAGGTCTCCATCCCAGTATTCCCCTTTGGCAGTGGCACCGAACAACTCACAGAGGGGGCATGGACGGCGTAGTGTCGCTGCTGGCACACAGGGTGCCCAGCTGATCACTGAGGTCACTTCAGGAAGAGGGAGGGGTGCCAAACCACACACAAAACCATGAAGTGACACAGAGAACCCCCAGGGGTGGGGGTCAGGTGCGGGGTCAGACGCGGCCGCGGGGGCCACACTCGGGCAGCAGGGGCCGGGCGGGTGGCTGCTGCAGGAGGGCGGCCAGGATGCGCTGCAGCTGCATGAGGCGGGCGCGCAGAGATGTGCAGGAGAAGAGGTTCAGCTGGTAGGACGGGTCGAGGGGCAGGATGGAGATGAGCCACCAGCACCACGTCGGGCCATCCGCCGAAGCCTGGAGGGGAGAGAGAGGGAGAGACCCCCACGTCAGGAGCTGCAAGGTAAAGGCATGGATGGGATCCCATCGCTGATGGGAAGCAGTTGCTCTCGTCAGGACAGCTTTGGCTAAGGTACTCCTCTGAACGGCCCTTTTGTCTGTCCAAGCTCAAGACTGCTGGACAAACTAATTTAATTTCCAGACAAGCATTCCCCAGGGAGTCTCCACACACAGATGTAACCAGTAAAAAGTCTATAGAATAGAGACAATGAAATATCTTGTGCATTTCCTTGTTTAGGGCAATGCTTGTTGTTAACATGGGCCAAATTCTGCATGATCCATGTTTATGGGGCATTGACCTCAAAGAGGTGAGGTGCAGGCCAAGCAAGCGCAGTCACTGGGCACTGCTTTTGTAAACCAACTCTTCTAAAATCCAAGCTGAAGTAAGAGGGAAAAGCTCAATTCAGCTGAAGTGGGGGCAGAGGCAGAGTGAGTATTTTGTAATTCCTCAGATCATCATTAACATGACTGGTGACCAGGACAGCCCTAGCCTGGGACAAGCCAGCAAGAGCGTATTTGTAACAATCCAGATGGCAGCACTTTCTTGAAGGATTGAAAATTCAGTTTTGGGATTTTTTTTCCTACAGAATCTGAATTTGTCGGAGCAATTTAATAAGCAAACAGGATCCTGTCCTCTTAGCTCCTCACCTCTGGCCAGCCACAGCTGTCTCAAAGGGTCACAATGAGAAAGGAGACTGCAGACTCGCTGAGCTGTGGAGTTCACTTCTTTGCCCATTCCTTTTTTTTCCAAAGTTCAGTTTCTCAGAAAAGACTCTGGGAAAGATTTTAAAACTCCATGCTCAGTTTCCAGATAGTAACATTAAACAGTTTTACGAGACAAGCCCTGTAATCCCTCTGAATGAGAGATGCTGTAACAGGTAACAGGGCAGAAAAACTGGATTTCTTTTGTTCATCTTGGGGGGAAGCCAAATAAGGAAGCAGGGTGGTTGGTGCAGGAACAGCACTGCTTCAAAGGCTCTCTTGCTACCCTCTCTGTTTAGAGAATCTCTTCCCTCTGGGCATTACCTGGATGTCCTCTTCCTTCTCTGGCAGTGGCCCATGCTGCATCAAAACATGCCTGGAGGAGAGGTCTCCGTGCTCACAGAACCGCTGAGCCAGGCGGTAGGTGCTCTCGTGCAGGCACTGCAGCTCCTGCAGCTCCTCCCCGGCCACCTGCATGGAGGGACGAGGGACACAGGTGTCCACAGGGAGGTTCTGTCCCACTGCAGCCCGGGATTTTGCCCAGCCCTGCCCTCACCTTCCTGTCCTCCAAGTACTCGATGTCAGCAGTGTGGTAGCCGTCCCTGTGCCCGCGGCTCAGCACCCGGAACCGCCGCCGGCCAATGGTGTCCACCAGGGACCTCCCGTCCGCCAGCAGCTCGATCTGCCGGATCTCCAGCATGCAGCCATAGTCAGCAAAACTGGAGGGAGACAGGGAGAGAAAAAAGGGGCCTGAGCTGGGACACCAGTGACAAGATCTGCTTGTCCTGAAGGTACCACCTCCAAAGGAGGAAAAGGCCCGAGTCTTGGAGGGGGCAAATTCAGAGATTCACTCAAGTCTGTTCACACAATCACAGAACAGGTAAGGTTGGAAGGACCACAGTGGGTCATGTGGTCCAACCTTCCTGTTCAAGCAGGGTTATCCCAGAGCACATGGCACAGAATTGCACCCAGACAGTTCTGGAATATCTCCAGGGAGGGAGACTCCACACCCTCCCTGGGCACTCTCTGCCAGTGCATGGTCACCTGCACAGTACAGAAGTTCTTCCTCACGTTCAGGTGGAACTTCCTGTGCATCAGTTTCTGCCTGTTGCCTCCTGTCCTATTGCTTGGCACCACTGAACTGCTGAGTTACCACTTGCTGCTATGAGGGCAGGGAACAGTGAGCACACTGCCCGTACTCCCTTGGATTTGCCATATACCAAAACTACTCAGGTCCTCACACTGCCCTGATGTCCACTGGTTCTGAAGACACCACCCCTTTCAGTGACATCTTCCCAAAGCCCAGAAAACATTATTTATCTCATTTCACTTGAACAGGAGTGGAGCATGGGGAGGATGTGTCGTGTAAATACAGGTATTTTACAGAATACTTGGGTTAGATGCCTGGACACCGAGCCCATCTGAGCTTTGGAGATGCCACCAGGAACATACGGATGGTCAGGCTGCACCAAACAAAGGCCCGTTTAACCCAATGTCCTCTCAGACCTTGTTAAGAGCAAAGTATGAGAAATATGGCAATTTTGAAGTGCTCACTAAGAGGATCTGGAGGTCACAGCCAACAAACAGCTCAGAGATGTCCTGAGCCAGAAGCTGTACCAAGAGTGTTGTATTTAACAGCCATCACTGGCTCTATGCAGCACAGTGCTGGCCTCATTCCTTGCCTGGCTGGTGGTGATGCTGGGAGGCAGTGAGATCCCATTTCACTCTGCTGTGTGGGGACCGCAGCACCTTCCTGCTGATTTTATCCGCAAGGTGTCACGAGACAGGAAGTATCTCCAAACTACTCAGAATTTTAGGTATTTGGGGCTGGGGCAGGGAGGGGCAAATCAGCTGGGGCAGAGGGAAGCTGCCTTGCCCAGGAGCTCACCTTTTCCCATTCTCATATATGCACATGCCAAACCTCCTCGTGCCGGTCTCCTGGCACCGCCGGATCATGAGGCGGTAGCGAGGCTCAAAGACGTGCAGGGGGCAGGGGATGCCTGGGAAGGACATGGTGCATACGAAGATGGGGATGTTCTTGGTCAGGCTGAGGGACAGGAGGAGAAACCACTGTGACACTTCCCCAAGCAATTCCCATCCCAGTGCATCAGCTGCTTTCCCAAACTAGATGTGCCCCGTACCCCAAGAAGTGATGCTCCAGCACAGAGCAACACTAAAGCTTCCACTTGGTTCCCCAAGAGCCCAAAGACAGACTTTGCCCACAAAACAGCTCTTTGCAAAGATGGTCCTCACCCCCAGGTGCCCCATGGGGCACGTCCACACTCAAGCAGCACTGCTGTGATGCGGTCCTGGATGTAAGACAGACATTGCTTGAGCAGAACCAAGCCGGAGCAATGGTATGGGGTGTGAACAGCCCCTTCAGAGCCCCTCCCAGCCCCCACATACACACACACTGGAGCAGGTCCCTGCTTACTTGGAGAGCTCTGCCATCTCAGCCCGGTGCAGCTCCCGGCGCTCGGCCAGCTGTGCAGGGAAGGTGGCCAGCATGATGTCCTGCAGCAGCACAGTGGGGCTATACCTTCCAGCCTTCAGGTACTAAAAGAAATTAGACCCAGAAATAGGCTGGAGAAGAGCAGGGAGGAAGCCCTGAGGCCCTGCTGGGCTCTGAATCACACTCACTTTTATTGGAGCTGAGCGTAATTTTAGATCGGAGAAAGTCAGGGGTAAAACCTATCAGGGGATGTTGAGCCATCTAACAAGGATGGGATGTCAGATCCACCGAGACCTCTGGACACAGCTCAGAGAGGGGGCCCGTCCAACACAGTGTCCTGTCTCTGACAGTGATGCAGTCCTTGTATGACAACCTAATTTCCCTGATGGTCTCATCCGAATCCCTTTTCATTAAAGATTAAATCAGATCTCCAGGCTAGCAGGTTTTCCATCCATTTCCATTTTTAAAAGTAATTAGCATTTGCCTCTCTCTCTCTCTCTCTCTCTCTCTCTCTCTCTCTCTCTCTCCCCCCCCNTCTCTCCCCCTCTCTCTCCCCCTCAGCCCTGTTTACAATCTCAGTAAATCACTGTGGCATCTTGTGGAAATGAATCTCTTGGTCTTAATTATCAACTGTCTGGTCATTCCCACGTGAGTGGAGCTGACACTGCCGTGCCAGTGAGCTGCTAATGTAGGAGCATTGCACCTTCCCACCCCAGCCCTGGGCATGCTGCCAGCAGCCAGAGCTGGTTCCCTGCTCTCCCTTGGGCTCCCTCCAGTGGGACACATTCCCTCACCTCTCTCAGGCTCTGTTTGCAGAGGGGGCAGTTGGGCCGGTGGTCCAGGCAGCGTTCGAGGCACTCCTTGCAGAAAGTGTGACCACATGGCGTTGTCACTGGCTCGAAGAACATCCTGCAAAGGATGATCGAAGTCAAAGGATTTTGTTGCAGAGTGCAACAAAGGGAAAGGAGTACACATAAGTCCAGCTGAGTGCACTCAAAGCTGTTGTTCCCCAGGCCTGGCTCAGCACCCTGCTTTGGACACTTTGGCCTGGCTCAGCCCCATGGTGAAGGGGTCCCACAAAGCACTCAGCAATTGCAGAGGCCCAGCTAGGGCAGATGAGGGTGGGCAGAGCTGTGGGCACAGCTTTTGGCTATCCCCAGCCTTTTATCTGCCTCTTCCTTGAATCATCTTGCCGTGAGCACGAGATTTTGCTTCCAGCAGGAATAACACATTTCCCATGTCTCCTACTATTTCAAGGTAGATTTGCTCCCTCCACCAGACTTTTGCACTGAAGACAGGGATGCTGTGGGGATGCAACACCAAGGAAAGTGATCTCACACTGTGCCTTCAAGCCCTGGCAGCCCATGGCTCTGCAACTCACTTTCAGTAAAGCTGCACTTGGCTGAGCTTTGCTCATAACTTCACTTTATTAAATGTAAAGGTTTCTAACTGGCTTAGTCCTTTAATTAGAAGTCTGGGCTCAGACTGTTGGACTTGCACAATGATGTAAGATGAGAACTGTTTCAGGCCTGAGCACTGTTACTCATCTCTCCATGGAGTCTCAGCAGACCCCACCAGTACACACATGGCACCCCTTGGTTCTGTTGGGGCTACGGTTCCCCAGACACCCACAGCGGTCTGTAGCCCAAAAGACAGTGACAGGAAAGTGCCTCCTTCTCCCCCGCTCCAAGAGCAGAGCCAGCAACAAGCACTTGGGTTGCTCACAGGTAGCTCCAGGATCAGAAATGAAATGAAGGTGTCAGCACAGAGCGCTGACTCCTCCTGAACAGCATTTCCTGCTCTCAGAAGGGACCTAAATTCACCTAATTCAGATCAGATCTCTCACCACCCGCCCCCACCCATGTCATTCCCCCATGCCATGCCCAGACCTGGAAAAAGCTGTCATGCAGAAGACCTTGACCTACTTGCATGTGTGGCAGTGCAACACCAAGCCCTCTGCCAGTAGCCACTTGTGCAACTGCTCCAGGTCCGGCGACACACCAGGAATAACAGCCTGGTTTCAGCATGCCCTGTGGCAATGCAACACCCAGCCCTTCCCCAGCCCTGAGCCAGCAGACAGACACAGGCTCTACCCTGTCCCCTTTGCCACCTCCAGCAGGCACAGAGTTTGGACACGCTTCCCCTCTGGGTTTGCAATATCCCCATCATGGATAATATTTCCCTGGGAAAACACCTTCCTGTCCCAGCCCGCAGGTACAAAGGGCCACCACTGCTTTTGGTCTTTGACCCTGATGAACATCCCCACCTCCACCCCTACCTCCCAGGGGATACAGACCTAATGATGCTGCACCCTGAGACAGGGTAATCTGAGCTCCTCCAGCCTGGCAGAGCAGAGCATGCCCTGCCTTCCCCTCTTATCTTTATCTCTACTGAAACCAATGTCTCAGCAGTACTTGGGACTTAGTTTCCTATTAAGATGTGAAGAAATATGCACACCGGTATAGAAAACCCAGCAAATGCTAATTCTTCGTCCTAAAAGCTCTCCTGACAAAGAACTCACCGTATGCAGAGGGAGCACTCCAAGTCAGATATGCTCAGCAGCTCCCCAAGGCACAGCTGGGGACACTTTGCTGCTGCTGTTTCCTCTTCATTATCTAGTGGCAAAAGAGAAGGAAAGAGAAGACAACCCTCCATTTCAATATAGAAAAGCAATCTGCTTTCTAACCTTGTTCTGAGGCATAACTGCCACACAGAGTGCTCCAAAAGTGTCAAAGAAATCAAACCGTTAGGAAATGCGACATAAACCCCTCTATTAACCCACCCATGTTCACCCATAGCTGGTACATCAGTGGGTCTCACAGCACTTGTTAGAGGAAGGTGGTACCTCCTCCTTTTCCAGGCAGGGAAACTGAGGCACTGGGAGGTGAAGTGGCCTAAGAAGCTCCAGGATGGAAGCCTCTGGAGACCTGCCACGAGTCACCATCACTGCTTTATGCAAACCCAGGTACATGGCAGCCACCTGGCTGGGTGCTGATGGCAAGTTAATGCTAATGGAGGTGCTGCTTCCCCAGCTCATGACATGCCATTTCCCTCACATGGAAATTTAATCTAAATTTCCACCAAAACTCACTTAAACCCATGGGAACCAAAGAAAGCCTCTCCCTGACAGAGAACAAGGGATGTCTGGCTTTAGCCACCATCTAGAGCCAAGCTAGAGCCAAAAGTTTGATATAGGTTCACCAGCTCAACACAAAAAGATTGGATGGATCCTCCTCACAGGCATGAGAAGCAGTGACTGTGCTGACCAGAGCTGCTCCGTGGGATGTCTGCTCACTGAGCTGGAGTGCAGTGAAAACACCAAGTTTTCAGGGCTAAAATGGATTTTCAACAAGCATTTTGCACGAGACAACATTCTGGTACCTTTGATAACACCTACCTACCAACTCCTGGCTCTGACTCTCTGCCGAAATCTCCAGTTCTTGCCGTCGCCCCGGATGGGAAAGGGTGGCTGTCCCCTGGCCGTGCTCAGACACAGCATCCCCTCTGCCATCCGCCAGCTCTCCCTCCTGATCCTAGGCACAGCAAAGATGAAATCCAGCCCAAACCCTCTTCTCCCTTTGAATGCACAGCCCCATCTGTCCCACCAAGCCCAATGGCACTGGGAGGCTTTTCGGTGTGTTGCTGTACATCAATATCTTGCATCTGCAGAACAGCAGGAGAGCGTGGCCTTCACACACTCCTGCTCATCGCATAGTTAAAACCTGAGTTCACTATGTCCAGACCTACCACCTGCTATTTGGTGTATCTGAGCCCCGTTTCTTTAATTGCCCACCTCTCTTCAAACCTACTAGATTTGTTTATGAAAGGCGAAGAGCAAAATATGAGCTTTCCTTAACAGCTGAAAATGACCTGAACTGTTCGCAAATGTGGTCTTTAGATGAAAAAAAATTAAAACTCGCTTGTTTTCTTTTTTTTTTTCCTCAACGTAGTGTGACTTGGGTGTTTTAAATACAACAAGAGTCTAGAATATTACCAGAATTATTGTAGAATAAAACTGGGACAGGAATTGAGACAGAGCTTGCTCTGTTTCCTCAGTCTCCACAGCATCAGCTCTCATGGTACCTGCTCTCCCACCGTCCACTACCCGCAGATTCTCTCCCCAGCACCCAACCATATGCACAGCCTTCCCTTATCATACCTCCTTTCTCATCACTGGAAAACCCAAAACTGGGATGTCCCAGAAGGGCACTAAGTTTCATCACAGACTCAGCTCACTGCAGACTCTTACCTGAGCTTGCGTGGAAGATGATGGGAGCACAAGGCTCCCTCCATTGACCTGGGAACCAGCTGAGCTCAGGTGAGCAGCACCCTGGTGTGCAGCAGTCGTGAGAGGCTGAGGAGCATTGTCTTGCATGAGGATCTGCAAGGACCAAGCAGGGGTCAGGGGATGCTAGGAGAAGGAGGCAGGGAGGAGGGTGGACTGCCAGGCTCCCTCTTTCCCCAGAGCAGCTTCCTGCTCACTGCAGCGTATGTTTGGGTTACTTGTTTCAGTGCTGGCCAAGTGCTTGGTTGAGCCCTTCAGAGCACAAGGACATTTCCCTGTGTGATGTGAGGGCACTGGAACCCACCATGGTACATCCCACACACCTTCTCCATCTCTCTTCGAGCAGGGTGGAAATGGGGACTGAGTGTCAGGCAATGTCCCCACACCAGGAGGGCTTCGGCTCTCTGTCCCATCTCCAGAAGCACCTTCCCTTTCCTGAAGAAGGCCTGCAGAGCAGAAAAACCTGCAGTGACTATGAGACAGTGACCAGCTGAGCATGTGCCCCTTCAGCTCCCATGTGAGCCCCAAGGGAATCTCCCTCCAGCCTCCTGCCTGCTCCCATCCCAAGCCAAACCATCTGGACGTGTCCCTGCTCCCATGCTCAGACTTGTCTAAAAAACGCAAGACTCTCCAAAATGCAGCAGTTGCAAAAGCCAGGCCAACAGAGGGCTGGAATCAAGGACAGACATGGTGACAGACCTCTCCCATGAGAGCAACACAGCACTTGCTGCCTGGATTGGCAACCTAATGGGTCTGTCAAGTACATTTCTGAGCAGAATGAATCCAACGGCTAGGAGAATTCAGGAAAGAGGGAAATTAATCCCATACAGTAAGATTTGGTTTCAAGTTTAGTCAGCTGATGAGTCTCTCCTCCACTCACTTCATGCTCTCCAGGCTCTGCCCTACACACAGTGTCCAGGTCCTCCAGCGCCTGTGGATACTGCCCCAATGCCACAAATGCCTCTGCCCGGCACAGCCGCAGAGAGCTGGAGTCTGGGTCTGGAAAGAGAAATGTTGTCACTTGTGATGAGTCCATGGTGAGGCAGCAGGGCTAGGTGAGGCTGGGGAGACGCCCCCAAAGTGGGACAGTCCCCATGCCTAAATATGTAGTTTTAAACTGTTTGAGGCTCTTCCGTTTGTTTTTTCCCCCCATCTTCCCCGAAGAGCCTCAGCCAAGAGGCCCCATCCGCACCATGCCGGGATCTGGGTTTTCATCCATCTTTTTGGGATGCAGCAAAAAGCTCTGCCATACACCTCTTCCCTAAGGGGCTGCAGCCACAGAGGCTCTGCAATGTGATTCACCCAGCAGAGCCACAATAACATGTTACCAAACAAGACTGCAGCTATGGATACCTGAATTCCCAAACCACCAGGGAGCCTCACGGGCCTACCTGGCTGCCACTGCTCTCCCAGGGCAAAGGAGAAGCTGGGGAGGTGCAAGAATCTGCCTCCACTACATGACCTGAGGTTTCCAAGTACCACAGTGCTGGGTGCCCCACATGCTCCAGTCTGCTCCTAAATAACTGGCGAGATCCTCTTCTTTTCTGCCTTGGAAAACCCCATAAAGACCCTCCTTCCTGTCAGCAGTGCCAGCAGGAGAAATGGGTTGGGGGATATCAGGGAGAATGAGCAAGCAGCACCCCAAAAACCCACAGTCATGGAGTATGGAGTAACCAGGTGTGGTAATGTTTGTGGGTTTAAACTGCAGAGTTTTCCAGACCCATTCCGTTATATCCCAGCTCATGGACGTGACCTACATCCACTGCTGTGCTGGCTCTCCAGCTCAGGCAACGGGTCTGTGCATCCAGCCCCGCATCCCCCGAGTTCTGAGCATCAGGCTACGGCTGCTGAGGGTTGGGGCTGGGGACCTGCTGGGAGCAGCCCTTTTGGGGAGGCCTCCATTGTCATGCAAGTCCCCTCATTGGCTCCCAGTTCCTGGTGGGATGATGGTAGGTCCAGCACAGGTAGCATTCGTGGTGGCTCTGCAGGATGCTGGCCCTGAGGACAACCTTGTATCACAAATTAGGCACCATTTGCAGGCACTGCTGCTGCATTTACTGTGGCAAAGTGGTGTGGGGCAACTCTGCCTTGCATCTCTCAGGTGCAAGCTGGGTCCATGAGCCTGGCTGGCAGCCGATCAGCGATCATCAGGAGACATCACTGATGATGATGTCTCCTGCGCTTCCAAACCTGGCAGCATTTCCTCCTGGCCTGGTTCAAACACAGTGCTGACACAGCTCTGCCAGCAAACTGCAGGTCAGGACTAGCAGCTCCATGACAGCCAGGCACAGGAAACATCTGCCCACTCCCCTGCTCAGCTCTGCTGTCCTGTGCCCAGGCAGCCACCACTTCTTTTTAAGTAGAGAAAGCTCTGCCATGGCTATTTCCTCTTTGTCCCCCATGCCCAGCATGGAGCACAGCAGGACTTTGCTCCTGGTGCCACCCTAACCCAGAGAGCAGCAGAGAGCCCAGGCACAGCCACTCCTGCACCAAGGCTGGCCTGGCCACACTGACCTGTGCAGCAGAACAAAACCTGATCCCTCAGAGCTTGGTTTCATTTATGATATTAGCTGAGACCTTAGGGCTCAAGTCAGTGGGAACTTTCTGCTTAGTACCCCATCCCACAAGCAGAGACAAAATACCCCAGCCCCTAACAACAGACAGTGATGAAGAAATGGGTACAAAGTCTAGAAGCTTATCTTCCATGTGGGCAAACCCATTCAAACACTTGCACAGCAATAGAGTGACTGATTTGGCAAAAAAACCCCAGATGTGTTAAACGGGGCAAGAAATTCTGCATTTCTCTTCTGCTGCAGCTATTTTTGATCTATGATATCATCAGACACCAGGGCCACAAGCCAGCTGGCAGCTGGACAGACTCACCAGCCTCTATGCTCCAGGCATGTCAGAGGGCCTCCTGTGTTACGTGTTACAGTGCGTTTTCCTGTTGTTCACTTAGAAAGAATGAAGATTAAAAGTTGACAGCTTATTTTCACCCAAGCAAAGAGAGCTGATCTGCAGGCTGGACTGAGCGGAGCACTGCAAAGTGGCCCATCATGCAACACTGAACCACAAAAAAAACCCATTCCCATGGGTCAAACATTTATCAGGGGTTCTGTTTGAAAGGGAGCCCGTAAGAAGTTGTGCAGCTGAACACTGTCTGCAGGAGAAAGCACCACCCACGTGGCTGAGCCTGGCAGCACCAGCAAGCACAGGTTCACTGGAGCTGAGGCTGTGACTGCAATTTCCTTATTGCCCTAAGCCAGACTTTCCTGTCCTTCGGGGAACAGAACGTGCAGGGGAAAGCGAGGACAGAGCTTGCAATGTTTCCTCTTTATACCCACAAAGGCTTTTTAAAAAGAGGTTGGTACACCCCAGCCAGGCAAAAGCCTGGCAATAAGGCAAGCAGTACCAGAGAGCAGTGCGTGTGCCTTTGCGCTGAAGGACGGGTGTGCAGGGAGAGACGGATGCCTCTGGAGGTTGCATAAAAGGACCTGTTTTCTGCTGCCAACACCAGGATCGACCGGTCGGCTCAGCCCTTCGTTTCCAACCCTGAACCTCTGGCACTTGTCTCGCAGCAGGCGATGAATAAGACCCTGCGCTGCGGGAGGAGAGCTGACTGCTGTCATAGAAACGCCGCGGAGAAAGGAAGTTCTGCCTCCGTTGCCCCAACCCCCTGCTCCAGAAGCATTGTATAACCCCTTTTATTTAAGTATTACTTTACAAGAAATCCACTTACAGCCACACATTAAAGCAAATCACCCCCCGCCACCTCAGGCCCGATCCTGGCCCTGCAGGCAAATGTCTCGCCAGACCCGGTTGCCAAAGGGGGCCAGGATGGGGGGCTGACCTGCACCATGGGGCTGGGACAGGAGCTCGGCCAAGGCTGTGTCCTCGCCAGGCTCTGGGGCAAGGACGTCTCCATCCCGTACTGGAAAAGTCCCAACCACTTTACATAATGCCCTCTACTCCCAGGCAGAGCTCTTCCTCTGACCCTGAAATACTGCTGGGCGGCAAGACGTGAGTATCTGCTGCTCTTTCCCCTCCAGAAGCACGTGGCCGATGGGACACAGGCAGTGAGCCCCGACCACGGCCCTGGCAGGAGGATGAGCAGCGGGGCTTGCCTCGCAGCCCACCGCTCCCATCACCTGGGGACATGCAAGGAAAAGGAAGAAATGCCCAGCAGCTGCACTCCCCGTCCCATCCCCATCCCCACCAGCCCTGCCTTCCACCTTCCCAGGTCTTCCAGCTCCGGACTGTGCAGGCTCGGAGTGCCATGAGGTGCTGGGACACAGTGGCCTACATTGGTACCCACCTGCTCCAACAGCCCAGCCCGGGCATCCCCGTCTCTGCTGCTGGGTTGGCCCCTCACACCCCGCACCCGCACCGCACCATCCGCACTCCCAGCCCCTGGGCCCGGGTGGTCCTTACCCAGCTCGACCCCTCTCTGCGCCATCCTCAGCGCCTCCCGCGCGTCCCCGCGGGCCAAGCGGTCCCGGGCGCGCTCCGCCAGCCCGGCCAGGAGGGGCTCCCGCTCCACGCACCGCTCCAGGAGCCCGCACAGCACCACGCTGCTCCTCGCCGCCCCGACGCCCAGCAGCTCCAGCCGCTCCTGGCACAGCGGGCAGTGGGACAGCCCGGCCCCGCCGAGGCACGGCTTGCAGAAGGAGTGACCGCAGGACACGGTCACCGGCTCCCAGAGGAGCAGGCGGCAGGAGGGGCAGCGCAGCAGGTCCAGCCCCGCGCCCCCGGCGCCGAGGGGCTGCGGGCTGGGGGAGCCGCTCATGGCAGCGCTCGCAGCCGAGCAGGGGCAGCTGCCCTTAGGGCCGGCGGTGCACCGCACGCCCCGGCCGCCGCCGCGGCCCCGCGCATTGCCCCGCCCCGCTCAGCCCATCCTCCGCGGGGCTCCCGGACC
>VZRE01010796.1:307250-333267 GCA_013396775.1 Cephalopterus ornatus
GCCGCGTTTCGTAACGGAGCCCGCGGTACCGGGGGCGAGGGGCGGGGGCGGCCCCGGGCGGGGCCGTGTGCCCGTGTGCCCGTGCCCAACCCCCCGGGCCGGATCACGGCGGTGTTGGGGGGCTCCGGAGCGGCCGGGGTGCGGGGTACAAGCCGGGCGCTGGAGCTGAATGCAGCCTTGCAGGGGGCGGTGGAGAGCTCTGCACCGGCTGGGAACGGGGTCCCCGGGGGATCTGGGGCAATCTGGAGCAGGATCAAGGCGCAGAGTGCTGCGGTGTCTTTTGGGGGGCCCCAGAGTGTGGCCAGGGCACTTTGGAGCCACCGATGGTGCGGGCTGCCTGGGTAAATGGGGTACTGTGGAGCAAGGCTGGGGCACAAGTCCTGGGGGACACAGGATGCTCTGCGATGGGGACAGGAAGGTGGGATGCTCCGGAGCAGCTGAGCGCAGGATGCCTGGGGTCCGTCGGCTGGCTGAGGCTCTCCAGAGTGGGACTGGGGTGCTGGGTGTTTTGGTGCTTCAGAGCGGGGGATGCTGGTGAGGCTGCAGTGCACCAGGTTTCTCTTTGCGGACTCCTGCATGGAAACCCATCATGGCAGGATGTTTTGGGGGAAAAAGGTGTCCCTCCAACAGCTGAGGTGTCTCCCTCAGCTGCTCTACTTATCCAGAATTGAATAAGTTCAGACTTTGTATGGGGACAATCCCAGTCCCACTCACGGACCCCCAGGATGGTCTCAGTGTCCCAAGGGAGATGCATCCCCCCACTACACAGCCATACATCAAACGCGTCAGCAGCTTTCGCATAGAAGGTGCTGAGAAAAACAGCTGAAATCTGGCAACTGTGGAGCTTAGTAAATCAGACTTTATATAAGGATGAGCACACACCCCAAGGGCTCACTTGTGTGTCCCCACAAACAAGCCAAACCCATGCATGTACTGGAAGGGAGGGGGATCATCAGCAGGACACGGGTGCTGGTGAANAGGGAGTGGCGGGCAGAGGTTTTGGCTGTGGAGCAGGTTTTGTTTCAAAACCTACTGCAATTGCATTAAACAGCTCATGGGTGGTTTTAAAAACTCAACAACTAAGCATTTTATGTGTGATTTCTCCGTTATCTTTTTAAGTGATCCCTCGAGACTGGAGAAATCTCAGATGACATTTGGCAGCACAGCCCCAAAAACCTGAGTATGGCATTAGGGACAGTGGTCACCTTAGGAGCGCTGGGGGTTTGTCTGAGACTCTGCCCTGAGGAAGGGACATTTTCCACGTTCCCCATTCGTGGAATCAGTCTTTGGTTCCCCTCCAATACGGACCTTCCCTTTCACTTCCCCCAGCAGTTCTCCCATGGGCATTTCTCAGGAGGGCAAGGCTCATTTACACCAGACACTCTCCTCTCGTGGTTTAGTTTTCTCCATGGCTTGTCTTTCCACCAAACCTTGGCTATTGAATGAAACAAAAGATTGCCAGCAGGGAGTCCTCACCATTCTTACCTCCAGATTACACCTCAAGAAGGGCACGTTCATAGCTCCTGAGCCATGAAATGGGGTTGACCTTAGCTACAGTGGCCAAAATTGCAGCGATGTGCTTTAAGAGTGCTCCCATAACCTCTTTGTGTGGCTCAGCCTGGGTGCAGCAGCCCATTGCCAGGGGCAGCTGGAATCAGGTGAGGAGTGTAGCATCTTTCATAACCCCAGCCATTTCCACTGAGAGACACCGGGCTGTTCTCCTGGGACCTGCCTCATTCTTTTCCTCACCTCCTGATTCACTGCAGAACCATTCTCACGTGTGTGGGCTCTCCAGCGCCTCGTAAGCAGCGAGGACGTGCTGCTGCCTTTGCATAATACAGTTTAAAATCAATCAACCACGACACAGAAGTCCACTGGAAACCAGGCTTCATTAGCACCAGGGCAAGAACAATTTGTTTTCTTCATTCCACCCAGAGCTGAGCTGGTTCTGAACTCCGAATGCCTTCTCTTCTCACTGCTGTGTTCGTGCTGACTCAGTACATAACTGCAAAAGAAAAAAAAGCTTTAAATGCTTAATGCTAACCATTCTGCTGGCCAGATGAGAACTTCACATGTTGCATAACAGAGGACAGACCACACTGTGTTTAGGAACTATTTGCAAAGCACAATAGAATTTTTATTTTTTTCAGTTTAGAGGTGGGAAACAGCTCGGGTCAGTGCAGGGTGAGGAGTTCCAGGTGTTGCTGCAGGGGAAACCAACTCCTCCTCTGGCTCCCAGCCACACGTCTGCTTGTGCTTCAGCTCCAGTATAGCCTCATTAATGTGGTCCAGACTGTTGACAGCACAGCGTGGGGATCAGGGATTTCACACTGGCTATGTTTGCTCATTTTTAGTGCATAAATATTTATTGCAAGCATTGACACTTGTTTCTGACACACTAGGGATTAAGGAGTGGCTCTGAGGTGACAGCACCTTCCCAGTGCTGCCTTTTATTTGTTCACAGAGAGTGTATGCTCCTTAGGGGGTCTTCAAAGGCACCACAAGCACTTGTAAACAGGAGTAAGAACCCTGAATGTCATGACTCCTTTTCCACACCACTATGCCCACTCTGCCCACCAACCTCCTCCTGCACCATCAGACCTGAAAGTCCTGTTGCACAGAGGTAAAACAAGTTTCTCCATTTCCAAAGCCGGGGAAGGAGGAAAGCATTGGCATCCCAGCCAGGGAGGAGGAGTGTTGCTATCAGCAAGGGCCATGTGTGGCTGACAGTGTCATTTCTAAGTGCCAGGCAGCTTGCAGGGTCATCAGGAAAAGAGTCAGGGCCAAATCCAGTCTCAGCACCTGTGCAAACCCACTCATGGCTTACTTGTGGCTTACAGGACCTTTTCAGCAGTGCTGCACCAGGATCCTGGCTATCTGCAAGCCTTGAGACTTGGCCTAAGGAATTAAATTTACACCTCAGTACGTGCAAATACCATGCAGGGAGTTATTTGCATCATTCCCCCTCCCAGCCTGTCAACAAACACATCAGCTTCCTGGAATTTTTGCTTTCTTTACATTATAGTATTTCTAGATCCAGGATGTTATTCAACCGCCAGGTTTGCCACATGTGGTTCAAAGCCGGTCCTGGGAAGTGAAGCAAAAGGAAGTGGAAGCAGGTGGTTTGGGAGACTCTTTGTCCGCAGTCACAGCACATCTTTTATAACAAGCACCTTCTTTTTCAGGTCTCTAAGGGAACCTGCTCCCTGCCTGTTTTTCTCTTGGCAGAGGCAAGCAGATTGCCACACTACCGCACGAGGTTTGGGATTTGAGGCCTGCAATGTGCTGACCAGGCATTGGGCAGGGAGCAGTCATGTAAATTACATAGTACTGTTCCCAAGTCCTGAAGCTGCTGCTTAAGAGCTCAGAGAGGTCCTGACTCTCTCAGTAAGAAGGATCAGATGTAAACAGGGTCAGGGAATTAAGAAAACTTTAGTATTTTTGACTTCTCACTCATACAGGCTTTGCCTGAGGCGGCATCATTCCTAGAGAAATGAGTTGATTTTCACATGCATTGGTGGGACACAGAGCAGCAATGTAATGTTATCTCACTGTTCATGCAACTGGGCTTATGTCTGAACTCATGGAAACTGGAGAGTCACAGCGGGAGAGCCCAGAGCAATATCTGACTCATTTTGTCTCTTAAGCCAAACATCTTGGCAAAGATGTTGGCAGAACATCATTGCTTGGTCTTGAAAGCATGTCCCACATAAAATGGATGGAGATGTCTTTTTCCACAGCATGGCCAGTCCACATAACCCTAAGAAGAGAGTACAGGTAAAAGCAAGATCATAACTGTCCCCATTATCCAGGGGGAAACCCTAGGATGGGTGACAAGACCATGGTCTGTGGTGCAGGATGCTATAAGCTTGCCTTGATGCTTTGCAATTGTTTCATTGGTGCTTCAAGGGCAGCTGTAGGAGATCCCATGGAGGAGCCCAAAGTCAGCACGGCTTGTTCTGCATCACCTAATCCCAGGGTGCAGAAGGGCATGGATAACATAACCAAGTGATTTAAGGAGGAAAAGTCATAAGGAACCCACTCCCTGAGGATATAATTCCACCTTTACATTGCAGCAAGGTCCACCACTTCCAAGGAGGTTGGTGTCCACAGGGAGCTGCATCCTAGTGGGCCAGACCTGGAGGTCACATCATCCACTTCATCTTCTGGATGAGGAGAACTGATTTGTGTCAGCTGTTACTGCAGGGTCAGACAAAATTGCCAACTTCTCGAACTGCTGTGTGTCCATGTGCCTGACCTGGGATGTGTGGCGGGGGGTGACACCGTGATGGCCCATCACTGGAGCTGGGGACTTGCCAGGCTGCCCTGCCCCACTCATTCCCCATCCCATGTGGCCTTGGCTCCTTGCCCCAGCCAGAAGCAAGTACATGCCGCCTCCCTCATTTCTTCCTTTTTTCACTTTTCCTGTTTAGCTCCCACCCACCTGACAGAGATGCCAGCAGGGCTGGCGGGGACCCAGCACTGCCTTTGCACTTTGCCAGAGGAGGCTGCAAGTGGCAGTGGGTGGGCTCTGCCGGTGGCAGTGCTTACTCTGCAGGGACGCCTCTGTCCTGCCATGCTCAGGCCAGGTCCAGGGTCCAGCTTGTCCCACTCGTCCCACACCTTAATGGGTCACAAGAGGTGCTACCGGCAGAGAAGCCCAGCTCCCCGTTACAGGGCACCAGCTGGAAGCAAGTTGGCTGGTGCCAGAGAAGTTGTCTGGGTACAAGGCAAACATGGACAAGCACTGAAGTCCTGCAGCTGAGCATCCCCTCTAGGAATAGTCCCTTCCCCAATGGCCAAGAGTTGCTGGATGAGTGCTTTTCCAGGCTGCACTGCCTGGGGGGCTGCAGATCTTTCCTCTTTTCTCTGCTCTTGGTGTTGGCTCCTGTACAGACATTTTGCCAGATGAGCTTTTGTGTGTAGCTTCCTCATCCTCTCCTTCCTCCTGAAGGTCTTTATTCCTTCAGCTCCAGCATCTCTACCGCAACAAGTGTGGTGGTGATAACTCACTGTTCTTCTTGGTGAGGACAAAAGAGCTCTTGCAAAGCTCAAATTCCATCTAAGAGCCACGGCTGACCATGGGGTGAATGAAGCCTCTTGAAGTCTCAGGGATCAATGCAGAGGGCTGCTCAGGGTGTTCCTGCAGTCCAGCTGCCCCACAGGCACTGGGCTGGATTTCAGGCAGGGTGAGCAGGCCTGTGTCTCTACCGCAGTTATAAAGGGCTGCCTGTGGGCTCCCGGGCTGTCCGCAGGGGTGGTGGGCTGGGCAGAGCTCCCTGCTCAGGGAGCAGACAAGCATTTTGTGTGTGCCCTTTTGTCTCCCAGGCTGGCTTGCCTCCTCCTCTCGCTGCACTTTGAACAGCAGGTGAATCATGTTTGGGTAAGTCAGTCATTGCCCCGCTGCCAGCTCGTCCTTTCATAACGCACGAACATCACGGCTTTTAAAGAGGTCAAGTTGTTAGCACTCGGCAGATTTGTCACACAGAAACCTGTCCCGGTGGATCTGCCGGAGCAAATTGCAGGTTTTCCTTTGCAAGAAACCTGGCACCATCTCTTTGTGTATTTTAGGAAAGTATTGCAGTGAGGTTTGGGGAGTAAAGAGCAAACACAGTGTTCTGGAGGGGTTTACAGGTAAGAGAAGGCTGCTGTGAAAGGTGTGTATCCTTAGACTCATTTTTGTGAAAATTAATCCCAAGCAGTTTAGTGAATAAAGCTCTGCTATAACTTTTAGCTGTTAATTTACATAACAAAAAGTTTTAATTTACAAATTTTCAGAAAGAAAGGACAAGTTGCAGAAGAATGCAGCAGAGAGAGGAGCAAGTGCAAGTGCTGTGCATGGAGCAGGAGCAGAAGCTGGAATTTCACCTTCCAAAACACCTTTCACTTGCACGACTCCAGTTCCATTTGGGTTTTGCTTTTCTTCTTACTCAGTGCAAAAATAGCAGAGTGGTTTCATAGGAAACCTCTGCCCAGCACTGTGCAGAGATTAGCAGATCATAAGCAGGGCTGCAGGAATCAGCTTTTCTGGGAAAGTCAGGATTTCTGTTTCCATTTTTTAGTGGAATGAAAAAGCAGCTTGAAATTTTCCATAAAGAAGGGCACTCAGGAACAGAAGAAAGATTTCTTTTTGATCTCTACCTTAAAGAGCCTTGTTTCTCTAAGAGGACACTTTATATAACAAGGCCCCCAGAAAAGTTTCATCACAAAATAAAAGTCCAACCCTTCTGTTCTGAAATCACTGGCATTTGTAGAAAAATGCCTTCATTTGGGTGCATCTCTGCATGAAATGGTGGGGGAATCAGTTCCTTTTCCACACCTAAGCTCTCCTGGCATTTCTTGCTGCTATGAGGCTCCAGACAGCCACGTGCTGTGCGGGATTCCTGCGGGTACCCCCAGGTGCTGTCAACATGGGAAGCACAACCCCTCCTGCTCCCCAAGGACCAGCCAAAGTTATTATATAAAGAGGAATAAATTTGTGTAAACAAGACTTGCTCAAGTAACTCCAGGACTACCAGTTCCTCTTGCTTGTCTTCTTTTCCTGCTCCACCCTTCCAGAGCCTGATGTGACGGGCGTTCAGCACAGCTCTGTCCACACTCCTCTCCCAGCCAGCTGAAGGCACATGAGCTCCAAGGAGCCCCCAGTTGAACCTTGCAGATGCTTCAAGCAAAATGAGGTGGTTAAACAGCCTGATGGAGTCAGAGCTCATGCCCAGCAGTGCTTGGGAAGCTGCCGGCTGTCACGTCTGCAGGCAAACACCCATCTCAACACACCGAGGTCATGCTGGGGGATGTGTCCCTCAAGACAGCTACTGCACTGCTGCGACTGAAGGTCCTCAGCACCCCCAAAAGCCTGATGTTCCACCTGCCTTTTTTCTCCTCCACTTAGTGTTTTCAGAGCCCTAATCCCTGTGGGTGGCACGAATGTTCATGTTATATGCCCATTCATGTCACCTGGCTTCAAGCCAGGGCTGAGATGCAACGAGGACTTAGGGAGACCAGATAACTTGAAATGGTTTTTCACCACCACAGCTCTCTGGGGAAACTTGGCCAAATTCAGTCCAAATGAAGGCAGCACACGGTCACAGAGGGGAGCAGGCTACGTGCCAGGCGAGGTGCCAAAGGCAGGACAGAGAACCTCGGCTGCCGTAGGAGACACCTGGATGTTCGCCCTGCTGATCCCTGGATGTGTTTGGCTTTTTGCTCTTGTGCCACAGTGATCCAGCGGCACATGTTGTATTTGCACAGAACATAGCACAGTGGCCTGAAGCAGGGACTGTAAAACACAAACAGCAAACAGGAAGGCTCTGCCTGGCTCGGTGCTCGCCATCGCCCAGCAGTGCACAGTGTACCCAACGCTGTCCCTGAGCACATGAAGATCCTGAGATTTGGGGCGGTGTGAGGACATGGCAATGGGGTCAGTTGCAGACAGCCATATGCAAGCTCCACCTACTTTGGGAGCTGAGGACAATTTTAGGGCTTCTGGCTTGTTCGGTGAGATATCTGTCAGCTGGAAAGCAGAATCTCACTCCAGTAAGATGCAACACCTCTCAGCTCCAACTGAGCATCTACAGGCATGCTTGACCTCAGAGTCTGGCACAGCATGCTTGAAAAGTTTCCAACCTTTAACTTAAACAGCAAAGGCAAGGCCTCCCGTTTTCATGTCCAAGCACAGAGAATTTATTCCAAGATATTCCCGTCCTATTGTAGAGTGGCCTGAGGGGACTGTAAAATGCTGCGACTCCATATACTATTTGAAATTAAGTTGTGTCTTGTGCAAGAGCCCTGTGTGTTTGCATGAAGGGGAAAGTAAAATATGTAAAATAACCCCACACAGGATTATTTTACATTGATGTACCCAAGAGTTCATGAAGCAATAAGGAAGTTAAAATCAGTCTTTTTCTGTGCTAGCCAAACCAACCCATTGAAACCCAGTTTAGCTTTTGGGGCTGTTTGTTTTTCCCATCTTCGTTTTCCCTTTAATCTTTGTGCTGGATAATTAAGACGACATTCCTCAGCATCTTTCCTGCTGTTTGTTAGGATTATACAAGAGCCGGCTGCATTTGTTCCATGAAAACAACATCCAAAGCCACATTCTGTGGTTTCAAGTAAAATCCTCTGCGGTGTTGACTTTTAATCTCGAGTTTGTCTGAAATCTGCATTACTCAGGAAAATACCCATAAAAATAGACTTCATAAGGAAAGCAAAGCAAGGGAGTGATGCAGCTTGTGCTCAAGATTGCATCGAAGTTTTTATTGATGCTGAGACTTCTAGGCTTGACCTAATACCGCTGGCAGCAGTGGTGGGCCAGATGCTGGTCCTGTCCCCCACTCCGAGGTCCCTTTCGCTGCCGGTTGGACCCTGCCCTCAGCCCGGGCCCCCGGCCGCTGCTCCCCCTGCCCCCGGAGCGCTCCCTGATCCCGGTGCGCTCCCTGCCCCCGGAGCGCTGCGGGAGCCTTATAAAACAGCCGAGCGGTTATGAAACCCGTGGCCCCGCTGCCATACGTTCCATCCCCGGTAGATGGCGGTGCCAGCTCATTTTTCCTAATTTTTTCTCCTTATTTTTTTCCCTGGCGCCGCGCCCGGTGCCAGCCCCTGCCGGCTGCCGCGGGGCTGGGGCTGCGCTTACGCGCGGCCTCTGCGCTGGGGTCAGCATTGCAGAAAGAAAGGGGTTTGTCGGGGTCTTTCCCCCCCCATAACTGCTCTTCGACTGTTTTTGATAAATTTGAAATCAGTTATAACAGCTCCAGCACAGCCTCAGGCTTCTGGAGCCGCTTTTATGCGGCCCTTCTGTCCCTGCTCAGGATGCTCCATCCCACAGCAAGCGGCGTGGAGGGCACAGGGAGGTGCTTCCTAATCTGGGGCGAGTATGCAGAGCCAGGCAGCCGGAGTGCCTGGATTTTTCTCATCGTGGTCTTGAACAACATTGGCTCACCCAGATCCCACTTCCCCACCTATTGCTTTTCCTTGGCTGTTTCCTTCTCCGGAAGGGAGGCAGTGTGACTGGATGAATAAAGAGCATTCCTCTTTGGAGCCCACAACATCTTTATTTGGCTAAGAGTGGCCCAGGCGCCCTCCAGCACGTGCTGCTGTGTGTGGATCTCCACCTCCTCGGCGAGCCCAGGGCGTGCGCTGCCACTCCGGCACGGCAAGGTTAATCCTTGTCTTCCTGCTCATCATCTTTGTCACTGCCGCGGTCCTGGGCCAGGGACACAAAGAAAAGGGACAGCATGTGAGGGAAATGCTGGGTGTCCTGGCCCCTGGTACCTCTAGGTATTTGACAGCATCCACACAGGGGGTGCAGGTGCAAACCCCACAGGGCCAGCCCTGGTGTGCAGTGGGGCAGTCAGGCCCCAGCACGGACCTGGGGGTGGGTTACCTCCTCCAGGTCGCTGTCGGAGCTGCTGCTGCTGCTCCTGTCCTCTTCCCCATCTCCCTGCCAGGGTGAAGAGAGAGGGACAAGCATCACCAGGGACCCTGGCACCCCATTTGGTGTTCGAGCTAGAGCCTTGAGTCAGAGAGACTCCTGGCCCTGTGGGTATCTAGACTCAGGCTTTGCACCACTGGTGCTGCTGTGGAACCACGTGTGCCCATGGCCCTGCAGGGAACTCTGGAGCCAAGAGCAAGGATTGGGTGGTGTGTGCAGTGCAGGCAACATCACTGTCCATGGCAGTATTTCATTTGGAAAGGAAAAGGAGAGAGAACTAGCTGGGAATATTGGGAGAAAAGAGACAGCTGTCTCTCAGTGGAAAAGCCACACAGAGTGTGATTTCTAGGCTGTGGGTGGCACAGCTCCATCCACCACAGGCATGGGGTTGCCATGGGTCAGACATGGCTTCCCTTCACAGCCAGGATGAAAATGGTTCTGCAGAAAACTCCATCATTCCCCTACCTTTTCCTCTTCTTCCTTCTTCTTTCTCTTCAGCTTGTCCTTCTCTTTTTCCCCCTCAGTCTTTTCCTTCTCCTCTTCTTCCTTCTCCTCTTTCTTGTCCTTTTCCTTCTCCTCTCTCTCCTTATCTTCCCGTCCAAACCCTACAAGAGGGCACAGAGGAAGGTTCATTGCCAGCATCCAGCACACACAAACCCAGCAGGTCCCCGAGTCTGCACCAAACACTCACATTTCAGGATTGTCGACATTTCACCGAAGCCAAAGAGCTCTGTGGCACAAGATGGTCACACCTACGGCACAGAGAGGACTCAAAGGAGCAGCTGGAGAGTGGAGAAAGGAAGAAGGTGAGCTTTTCAGGGATGAAAACACCTCCCTGGACTGTTCAGTTTTTGCAGAGGTCCTGTGCACTTACTACCCCCAAAAACAGCAGGGAAAAGGATGAAACAGTCTGTGGCCTCCACAAAAACCAGACCTTGTGCCTACCCAGGCAGCCCCCACTTCCCCCAGGGAAGCAGCAAGCGGCGAGTGATGGAGGCAGAGAAATCTCAGGGGAAATGTGCAGGGAGATGCCTTAAACCTCCCATGAGCAAGTGCAAATTAAGGAAATATTTCAAATCATATGAGGATGAAGCAATAAAGAGCAGGTGTGGAGACTCCTAGGAAGCCCCAGCAGAAAGGAGACTTTCTCTGGGGACAGGGTGATGTGAGGGAGGGAGATGGAGACAGCAGCAAGCAGAAGGCAAGCCGAGAGCAAGGGTAAGAAAACTCCAGCATTGATTAGGTGCCTGAAAGGTGGCAGATGAGATGAAAGGAAAGAAAACAGCTTGCTTTAAAAATAGCAGGCCCAAACAAATCCCATGAAATAGCCCGGGCAGGTCAAGCCCTCCCTCTTATACACAAACAGCACAACAGGGCAGCAGGGGCAAGGGATCACATCCCTTCTTCTTGCAGGGAAGAGCAGGGTCCTTACCTCCCCCAGCAGGTAATTAGAAAACAGCTTCTCTTCCAGCCAGTGATAGAGGGAGGCAGAACATTAGTGCTTTTTTTTAATGGTTTTTAGCCTTAAAATGACATCATCTGGTTGGTATTAGTGGCTCTTTTAAAAGAGCCAGTTGCAGCCTCTGAGCTGATAACATTGATTTATATTTTCTAGACAGGTTTTTAAACTCCCAGGATGCTGCAGGGGAGTGGGAAGCAGCGGGGTTTGGGGTGGCATCAGGGGAGAGACAGGTTCGACAGAGAGAGAAGGAGCGTGGGAAATGGCTGATAAAAGACATAATCAGTGCAAAGTTAAAATCTAATTAATAATGAACAGTAATCTAATTCATCTCCGTAATTAAGAAGTGCAACTACTAATTGAAAATAATTACATTTTAATCTAAAATCATTAAAAGAATCAAACGTTAACAAAAGAAAAGGCAGCCCCTGGGAAGGTGCAGGGGAAGGTGGAGGAGGTGTAGCTGATGCCCTGATCCCAGGGTCTCGCAGGAGAGCTGCTCCACAGCTCCTGTGGTATGTGTCCAGCCCCAGATCCATGAGGATGCCCCTGCCTTGTGCTTTCACTGCCAAAGGGGAGCAGATAGGGAAGGCACATGGTACAGGGAGGTGGACATCAAGCTTTGCACTAGGAGATGGGCAACCAGACCAAAGCCCAGCAGCCAGGGCTGGGAAGGGGTTGCACTGCCCAACACATGTAAGAAATGCCTCTGTGGGGGGTTACAACCCCTTAATTCCCTTCCACGCCCAGGGGACCAGCCCTGCTGATAGCCAAGAAAGAGATGGGGTAGGGTCCCACACTCCAGGCTCTGACAAGCTCCTGTCTGGGGGTGCCACCCAGCCCCCTCTGCAGCCGTGGGTCATGATGGATGCCAATGCTCAGCTTTTCCCTATTCCACCCCATCCCAGACTAGCAGATCCAGTTTTGCCTGTTCCCTCAGAGCCTTGGCCACCATGGGTTTCAAGCAGGCAGGTTCACTTGACCCAGATGAGCTGGTTCCTTAAAGCCCGGGCAGGCAAACCAGCAAAACCCAGCAACCAGCTGATGGTCCCAGCTGCATTGTCCTCCTTAGCCGAGCGGAGTGTGAGGTGCAGCTGGATCAGATCTCTGGCTAATGGAGCAAACCTGCACATTCATACCTCTCCAGATGCACCAGCCTGGATGGCTTTACTCACAGGCACAACAGGCTCACCGGGCACAGTAAGCCCACTCCCATCTCACCCAGGGGACTGAAGTCCTTCCCACAAGGCTCAAGCATGATGCCCCATTGCCATTCCCAAGACCACATGGAGCACAAGCTTCCCCAGGGATGCTCCTGCTACACCATCTGCTTCGCCTTGCCTTTCTGCTCTGCTTCTCCTGCTTATAAAATACATATGTAAGTCTGTAAATTCCCAGGATGACATGAGGGACAAAGGAAAGAGCCTTACCTGGAGCTGAAAAAGTCAAGTGGCCTCCTCGATGCCTGGCTGGCAGCTACCAGGGATCTGGGTATTTGAGTGTTGTGGTCTCCTCCCCAGTCCCACTTTTGGAGCAGAAAAACTGGCTCTGCCACCTGCCACGGACAGCACATGACACCGGAAACATGACCAGTCCCACTGGTACCCACAGGAGGCATTGCCTCCAGCACGGGCAGGAGCAGAAAGACCTTGCAGCAAGCAAGTCAGGGCAGCTCTGGAGGCTGCAGACAGCCACGGGGAGCAGCCCTGGGACCAGGGAGGGCACTGGGGACTCTATCTGGGGATGTGCTACAGCCCCGCTTAGAAGTACAGAAAAGGGACTTTGGGGTTGTCCTTAAAACCACGGTGAGAGGGACCTCCAGCAGGTCCTTGCTCCCTCTCGGTGGGAGGTGTCAGATGACTCCAGGAGATTCAGGCAAGGCCGGACCAGGCAGAGCTCCCCACTCCCAGATCCTTCTAGTGCTTGCCCTTGCTGTTGGCTTTCACTCCAACATATCATTAAGTAAATACCTGTCAGCAGAGAGCAGTTACCAGCAGGTCTAAACACTTGCATAATGTGCTCTCCCTCTAACGCAATGCCCTCATTTCTAACAGCGCCAGTATGGGATAATAACAGTAACAATAATGTCAGAAAGGCCTTGTGTTCCCGGCTAATTTGTTTTCTCCACCTAATCAGAGGTATTACCTCTCCCGTAAGATTTGCCCCATTTAACACCTTCAACTCTACAACGAAGTTGCTCCTGCAGTCATTTGACTTTCATTTACAGTAATTGCAGTGTGGAGCCCCCTCCCAGCCAGTGAGACTAACCCTGGGCAACCCATGCAGGGAGCAAGCAGCTGTACAGAAGTCACTTGTCCCAAAAACCTGGCTATGTTTGCTCAAGGCCTCCTCCACAGCCTGTACCAGCCCCAAACTCAGAGCAATAGTCCCCTTGCCAGGTTTAGATCAGAAATGAGGGATGGGTTTTAACATCAAGGGTGGATAAACCCTGGAGCAGCTCAGCAAGCTGGTGGCAGAGTCCCTGTTGCTGCCCTTTTTACAATCAATAGCTGTGGTGCTCTTACAGAGATGCTCCAGCTCACACACAAATCATTCAGGGTACTCCTGTGGCCAGCACACAATCCTGGGATAAACAATGGCAGCAATCCACCTGTCCTGGCATGACACAGCCACCAGGTCAGTGCAGCCAGGGAATGTGGGGGCTTGGTAGAGATGTGCACATGGAGCACAGTGCAGGACCACGGAACAGATCCAGGGAGGATGCTTGGTGTTGGGACTGGCGCTGGCATCCAGCCCCACACCTCTGAGCAGCTCCTGCCCGCTCAGGAGAATCCTCCCCCACAAATACTGAACTGAAACTTATTTTTAACTGGTGACCTCATTGCTCGTTCCCTGCCAGGCCCAGCTGGGCTCTCAGGACTCTGATGTTCGAGGAGCCCAGGGGACATGGGGACACAAAGCATCACCCAAAGAATGAGCTCTCAGGAACCATCCCCCCGGGCTGGAGCCACCACCATCTCCCAGCACAGGGGTGGCTGCCACCCCCCAGCAGGACAGCAGAGTGGCAGCCACAGACATCCACAGACCACACAGGCTCTGCTCTCACCCTGCAGCAGGCACAAAGCTGCCCTTGAAGGAGGGAAAGCAACCTGCCAGCGAGCACCCAAAACACCAGTGTGTGGCCGCCTCCAAGCTGCTGTCACAGTGCCGAGCTGCAAGGGACAAGGAAACTCCCAGAAAACATGAATTAGCACCGTACAGGCCACTTATGTCCTCCATTCCTGTGCCAAGGAACCTTTGGCTACTGAGCACCAATCTCTGTTTAAATCCCATGATCACAGACCACTGTTTATTTAGGATCCAGCGTACACACCTGAGAAGGAAATGCCAGAGCTCTCCCCTTCCTGCCTCTGAGTCAGGCCATGTAATTTGTGCTGTGGGTGAGCTGGGACAGTTGTCCCCTGGGTCACAGCCACCAGTTGGCAACGTAGGTGCTGCTTCTTCCAAACGAGAACAACTGCTCATCCTGTCACAGGTTCTGCTGCTACTGAACATTCATGTTTTAATAATGGAAAATGAGGCCCTGGGAAGGTGGTTGGGCAAGGACTGGGAGCACGTCCCGAAGCCCATCGGCAAGACCAAGCCTTTTCTATGTTTTCAACCTTTCCACAGCAGCTGCCAAGGAAGCAGCTTTTACAGCTGACAGAATCTCTCCCAAGGAAAAAAATATAATTATGGGAGGCTTTTTTTTTTCTCCTCCAAGTCACTGCCAGCATCTTAGCTGACTCTTATCTATTCTCAGCCACCTCTCACCTCCCCAAACACTACCAGAAGTGCTCAAATTACTGTCAGGTCTCATTAGGTTCACAAGCAAGGCAAGGCCAAGCAGTAAGACCTCCAGACAGTCGGATGCTGAATTCTGATGAATCCTTTGGGTAGGAAGGTTTCAGCAACTGTGGAACTGTTTTTGTTGGCTGTCTATTGCAGCCCTTGCATTGGCACACAAATGAAGCTGGTGCATGTTTGATTATTGGCTGCTACAACAAAATCCAGGTGGGTACATGACTGAAAGAATTACCGTCTGCATCTTAAAAAAAAATCACTTCATTTCCTTTAATTATTAAACTACTCTGCACTAAAGCACTGCAGGTGAGTAGACTTTATCTGCAAGAAAAACAGCTGCTGCTTCACAAAAACCCCATTACCTTTATTTCTTCTCTTCTGACATTTCTGTAAATTTTGGCTTTGTGGCAGGAGCAAAGCTGCCATTTTGCACTGATGCAGGAACTGGGAGTTCATGTGTGGGAGCCCTCTTTCCCATGAGGCAATACTCTGCCATGAGAAAAGCCCCAGCTGTCCTGACCCCAGAGCTGCACCCAGCCCTGCCCCAAAAACCAGTCAGGGCTGAGAAAAAACCCACTGTTCTTTCATTTCATTCCATTCATGCCCACTGCTACCTTGATAGCTTTAAACTGAAACAGCTGTCAAAAAGAATCCTTTATTTAACAATGCTATCAACCAAAAGAAGAAAATAATACAGTTTCTTGTAGTGCAGATTTTTTTACTCCAGATACACTCCTTTCAAGTCCAGTTTTCCTTAAGATGAGAAACCCCCCTCTCTCTTTAGAGATCTGATCGGTCTAACCATGACTAAGGCAAGGCTTTTTCCATATATATAAAATCAGAGGATCAGCCAAAAGGTATTCTAATAATAAAAACATTTCTCTACTGCACAAATAGAGCAGAGGAATGCTAAGCCTTCAGTATAGCAGAGATGTGCAAGACCTGCTAAAACCCACAGGATTTTCAAAAGGGGATTTGAGCATCATTGTTCCCAATGAGCCAGTGCAGAGGCAGGTGTGACACTCAGTCACCTCTGGTTAGCTATTATGGACTTCTTGAAATTCCATTTTAGCTGTGCATTTCTGCTCTTGTGATTCCAACAGAGGCTGCTCCCTCCCCATTGGTAGGCTCAAAAGATAGAAATTGGAAAAAGGAACAAAGCAGGGAACTTGCACAGCACAAAGAAACAGATACCATATGTGGAGCAGCTTCTGAGACAAATTAGGACTCCCACTAACAGAACCAAATTGCTTCCTCTCTCCCTACTTTAATATACCTTCCAAGAAGGATCATTGCATTACAGTGTTTTTACACGGAAACAGAAGAAAAGCAGCATGTGAGTTTGTGAACAGTCTGTGGCTGACATGTCAAGCTGCACTGAAGAAGGGGAATCCTCCTGCTAAATTCTCTCATTAAATTGCCCAAACACAAATCAAACCCTCTTAGCCAGCTCTCATTTATTGCTATAGAGCCAAGTACCTGAATTCTTAGGGCCAGATCAGCATTTTCCTAGCTCCTGCTGAAGCAAGCAGTCTGTGAGAGAATGAGAAACAGCACCCTGGTGAGAGTCTCTGTGCCACATCCCTGAGTCAGTACAGACATCTTCAGGAAGCCAGGGCTTCTCTTCAGCAACAACAGCTTGATTAGGAATCCTCTCTGCTCTATTCTTTCCAGCCTTAGGAGCTGCAAGGTTCATAATCATAAATATTTGCCTTTTCTTGCACCTCCTAACCAATATTCACTTCAACACCAGAGCAGAGCTACCAGGAACCTAATTATGTCTGACTTAAAAATCACACCATGATTTTAGCTAACTCTAACTAGCCAGCTGCTACTCTTTTCTCCAGCACTGGAGAAGCTCTCTGGACTGTGAAGACAAAGAGCTTGTTAACACATACAGCAGAGAGATTTCAGTGCAAAGATACAGACAGTCCATGAAAACCGAGAAGCAATCTGCACTTTAAGTCTGTCACGTTGTCCACCAGCCTGGACTATGCTAATCACATCTCTCAGTGTGCTGTAAGAGCCGTCACTGCCAGACTGCACTTAATCACCATTCTTGCAGCAGCGAACAGAGTTCATCTTTTTCCCTTTAATAAGAGCCATTACATCATTCTCCAGCATGGAAACTATGAAGTGGGAAGGTCAAAAAGTTCTTAATTAGAAGGATTTTTATTACTGTGATAGTTCCGCTCTAGCCTCAATAAGAGAGATCTGCAGTACAGGCAGCAAGAGCTGGAAGGCATCTTGGATATAGGAAGCACTGTTTGAAGCCTGTGAAAACAAAAATCAAAATATACACATGAATAATTACACTACCAATCAGCTTTACTAACCTCATACTCATTTCAAACAGCATTGATTAATGCACAGAAGAAACAGAAGCCTAGTGCTTGTTAGATTTTAAAGGCTTTATTCCAGAAACCAATTTAATATTAAGTTCTGCAGGGGATTTATGCCATTAGGCAAAAAAAGCAACTGGCTTAAAAACTGCCAAACAAGATCAGGTGCAATCCAAATGCAGAATACTGTTTTCAGTAACAGATGAATAGAGTTTATTTCTAAGTGAAGCATAACCACAACTGTGGCAGGAAGGAAGAACACAAAACACTCCTTTCCTACCACACTGCAGAGCTGTGCAAACATTGAGAACCAACTTAATGGCAAGGAAGTGTTGGGACTCTTGCATGCTAATTTCTGAACTTGTCTAAGGTTTGACTTTGGACATTTAAATTCTAAAAATCCAGACTGCTGAATTCAATATCTGTCTTCTGACCCATGGTAACTGTCAGCTGACACCACATAAGGCTCACTCTTCACTAAGTAACTCATCTCCTGTGCAAATCTAGACCTTTATTAAAACTTTCAAGTTATTAGACAGGTAAGCACAATTTTAGACCGTGGGTTAGAGAACTTGGCATGCATAAGGATACTGAAATGGAAAGAACCAGCATATCTATTTTTAAACCATTAGCCTAAAGTTTTAATGTTAGCACAACTGACCTCCAAAAACACTCCAGTGATTAAGGGATTAAGCACATCTGCTTTCTCGTTGACCTGCAGAGATCAGACATATATTATCCTGATTGAAAATTTGATCACATTTCTTCAAGCAAGATAAAGCTAAATCCTCAGTAAGTTTAAAATCACCACTGCTCCCTTGACTAGAGCAAAGCTAAGCCACAAGCTCAGCTGCCTTGTAGCATGCAAATAAGGACAAAGTAACCTGCATGTGCCCAACACAGGTCGTGTATGAATACACACATCGCATCTTCAAATGCACTGGGGACAAGTGGAGAATTCAGTGATAATGATACTCTTCAGGAATGCCTGAGTGCTCTGGAAAATCCACAACAGGATCACAAAACTTATTGGCTTGTGCCTCCTTAGTACTGTCACACCCAACTCCCACCCCCACCCTGTGCCAGGCTGGATGCAGCAGGAGACACTCAAAAGCTCAGCACACAATCCGGGGAACAGTGGCCTAGAAGATCAGCTCACAGGAAAAACACTGCATATGTAAACATGCAAAGACAAAAAGCACTTCACGGCAAAGATCCCAAGGCTCTAATCAACTAACCACATCTCATTCCTAAGAACTGTGGTGCAACTCTTACCCCTGCCGTTGTTAAGCACATTGTAAACTCTTTAGAGAAAGCTGACAGTTCTTTACACAGCATGATTGTCATTCTGTGGAAGAAAGGAGGGAAAACCATGAAGTAAATACAGTCCTCAAGATGAACTTTCTTTTAGCGTTCCTCTAAAATATAAATGCCTTGTTTCTATGCTTATAAAATTAAATTAAAACACAACTGACACAGAGCATATACACGGTGTATGAAGATCCAGAAGCTCTCCAAATAAATTAGAGAGGGGAAATAAATAATTGAAGCTGAAGAACTGAAGCAGCATTTAGAGGACAGACACATCCATTCTGGAAGGAACAGCACTAACTTGCCTTTTTTTTTTTTTTACTGGCAAGTGTCATTTTCTGAATTAGAAAGTGATGCATATTTCATACACACACCAAGTATCTCCTGGGCAGTAATTGTACAGTCTTATGTATCTGGCATACTAAATGATTAACAAAGAGAGAATCAAGAATTACTTTCATACAACTGCTTTGTCATGTTTTAAATGTCTGTCTACTGACTAGCACAAGCTTAGGGCAAACATTCTTCTTGACTACATAAAGCTTTCAAGTAGGGCTTCCCCCTTCTTATCAAGAAATGTCTTTAAGCTGGAAAGAGGCAGCTGAGTTCTGCTGGAAGACAGTGATGCCATGCATCACAAATCTGCCAAACTCACAAATCTGAACACCTATGCAGAACTCAAGAGCCCTGCACTGCATGGATTTGCAAAGAGTTATTAGACAGTTTAATCAGTAAGTAAATAATTATATGCTATACATTTATTAAGAGGTGCACTCACTGTGAAAGGGACTTGGCTCTGTCTGTGGCTGTCACCTCCTGTTTCTGACCATACAGAAACAAAGCTGCAGTTTTGTGAAACATTTCAATGGAGCAGGCTGTCAGTTCTGCCAGGCTTCTTATGGCAAATGCATGAATATCCTGCAAGAGTGAAAAAGATTCCCTATACCATACAAAAACTAGCAGCTTTTATTATTTAAAACAAGTCATTCACACAACGTGCTATCATTACATTGCCCTTTCAGACCTCAGAACCTGCACAGAAATAGAAACCCATAAACTCTGGGAATCACAGCTGTAAACTCAGCAGCCAGATAAACACTCTGCAGTCAGATATTCTCTTCCTTCATTACTCAGTTACCTCTACTGATTTTTTAGCATCCTGGTCATCATCTCTGGGTTCTGTTTCTTGGTTTTCTTCACTGTCTTTCTCTTCTTTAGGAAGACTACTGTTGAATTGTGCTATCCATTCACGTGCAGATGTCCTCACCTGTATGAAGATGTGCCACAGTATTTAATGACTAGAATGAAGCCTCCCTGCACATCAAAAGACATGGAATACTGGATTTCTCTATAGGAAGGAAGAAGCTACAACTCCTGAGCTTGTGAGAAGAACCAGGACAAATGATCTCCCAAATGATCTACAAAATGCCTTCAGGACTTTGTAGAGAGTTGGCTGCAGTGATGTAGTTGAGGGCAGTTATTTCTCTAGCACCAGGTATTGGAGTTTACCAGCAAGATCAGACTATCAGAGGTGCTTTAAAAACATGTCTGCAGAATGCTGCTGCCACTTGGTGGATCTGAAGGGTAGTGAAATGAAGACAAGAGAGGTGATTCTTCCTCTCCTGAACATAGTAAAACCAGGTGCTTTGTACCAAGAGCAGGGCTTCAGCTCATGACTGCAGGTTATTTCACTGTAGAGGCTGAAGACTTGCTGCTCCTGGTTATCTTTGCCACCACCCACAAGTGTCCAGTGACGGGGCAAAGACATGCTGGTGTCCACTGACTCAGAGCCAAAGGCATGACAGACCAGGATTTTGTTCCAGAAAGTTAAAGGAAAAGGCCCATCTCCTTTGTCTACCATTGTCAAAGGATTTAAAACATGGCTTGTTTTTATGCATTTCACAAGCAAAGAAGGACTGAGAAGCAGTTCCTGTGGGCAATCTCTCCAGCTTTTAAAAGATGAGAAATAACTCACCGTGATCAGTTTGTCTGGCTTGGAGGAGACGTGCAATTCTGAAAACAACTCTGTAACTTCTTTTGTGAACTCCTCATCTCCTAAAGGACAAGAAAGGTTAAAGAATCCACACAAACGACAGACTCAGGAATAAGCAGAACTCCAATGCACAACAAGTTCTGCACAAGTCTGTCAACTGTCTTCTTTATTTCTCTTTGAATCATCACCTCAGGCAAAAATGCATCAAAGCTAGTCTTTTCAAATACAATTTCTAAGGTAAGTTCTGCAAAGGTGGAGACATCAGTGCCTGAAGGTTAGCTTGTGCCTTCTCAATTCTGGTTTTGTAGCTAAGGTTAACTCCATTTTTTTTTATTTTTTTAGTCTTTTACAGGCAGCCTTTTATAACACAGTAACTCGCACATCACCTTGGAGAGTCTAAAATATCACTTAGAGCCTATGGTTCTCCTATTATATATGGTGGAGCAGATGTGAGATCCATTATGTGCAAATATAAAGGATACATTAAATGTTGAATGATAGCAAGTGCAGGTGTGTAAGCCCTCCCTGATGAGCATTTAGGTAAAAGCAATGCAAGAAATTTACATATAAATCCATGTAATCCTCAAGAATCAGAGCTCTTGCGCGTGAAGGCACCTCTGAGTCTTTTGGTCTGTGCGCTAACTCTCATTTAAAAAATAAATAAAAAGGCTTTTTGCTTTCCCACAGGTTGGACAACTCTATTCACAGTCTTTCTCTTCTGGTCAAGGAAACCCTCTTTGAATTTGCATCTTGGCTCAGAGTCAGTATGAACTGTCCAGGAGTCAAACAACTCTAATCCTGCTCTGGCAAGAAATCATTCCTGCTACAGAATTACTGTACCTTTTGGTACAGAATTACTGCACAGCCACTTTCCAGAAATGAAGGGTGTTGCTGCCTGTCATGCCCCTGGCCACAGATGGCTTTAGAATTAAGCATCCAGCTAAAGAATAACTTAACTTTGGCATCATGCCCGCTGCTAGAGATCAGGGCTGGTTGGCTCTGCATTGAGAATTTCAGTGAGAACCAGCTTCTCCTCCCAGAACCTCTTACCCTTCTTTTCTTCCTCTTCTTCTTCAAAGAATTCGGGTAAAGAAAATGCTTCTTTGAGTTGTTCCATTTCCTCCTTCAGTGTGTCCAACTCCTCTCCAGAGAGGGCATTTAGAACCGATTTCACCTAGTTAGGGGCAGCACAGCCAAAGAGAGAATCGTAAATCCATCCAGTAGGACAGAAAATGCAGCACTAATTTACACTGAATGTAAAAACATGACAAACTGATGGTAATGAGAAAGTGGTATATTCCTACAGGAAGGAGGAAAGGGAAAAAGACCTATTTGTGAAGCCCTGATAGCTAATAATGGATTCTTAAGGAGTTACTCAAATTGCTTTCATAGAAAAAAAAGTGAATGACTTCTGAAATTGCATGCTCATCTGCCCTCCTCCCTGCCTCAAGACAGAGAGGACAATCTCTGCTGTGCTTACAACACTCTCCTATTCTCCAGACCAAGGCAGCAAACAAGTGGGTGTAACAAGAGGAGAGTAACTTGTGAAAAGTTATTGAAGACATGCAGGACCTGAGGCTGGCTGGGCAAAGGGAATTGCAGTAGGAGCTAAGGACAGGACAAACTGCTCCCAAGGTAAACATCAGATACTAATGCAGAGGTCCAAGTGAAGCTGTGTAATCATCATTTTATAGCAAGTTCTGAGCACTTGATTTTACATGTATATACATATATTTTTAATCTTTTTTTTTGCCTGCTCAGCTGAGCTCAAAATAGAAAGCAAAATGCTCAAGGCCATTACCTTTGATTCACTCTCTCTGGAAAGCATCTCTAAGGCCTCCAGATGCGAAATACCCTGAAACTCATCAAACAGTAACCCATAATGGGCTTTCTTCTCCGTAGCCATGGTAACCTCGGTAGCTGTCTGCTGCTCTTCTTTCTCCTTTGCCTCTCGTAAGACCTGAAAAAGAAAAGAAGAGGCCTCGTGACAGTGCCAGAAGATATAGAATACAGGAGAAAAAGGCTTTTAGTTCAGTAGTTGAAATGGTTGCTTAATGACAGGACCTCAAAAGAAGGGAGAAAAAATGAGAGAAACCAACGAGGGGGAACTGTCATACCTGAGATAATGTAGAGGTTCTGTTTATTAGGCCCTTTGTTTTTTTGAATCCAGGGTCTCCCTCAGCTATTACATCCATTGTCTTTTTCCCGATGAATTCCAAGGCATCCAGACCTCCACTAATAACAGTTTTTCCCTAGGAATCAGATTCGGATACAGACAGCACATAAAACTTGCAGAAGACTATACGGGGAAGAAATTGAACTGGGGGATTTATATCAACAGTGTGATGCTGGACACTCACATAAAAGCCAAATGGGTCCTTGTCACCCTAAAACTCAACCCTAATAATCACAAAGAGAGCAGGACATAGGAAGAGCCACAACATATTATCATCCAACAGTTCATTACAGCACCCAGACAGCTGCAGCAATCTGGTGGCAAATACGTTTTTAGTTTGTGAACAAGCTGGTTCTCAGCACATTAAATTATTTAGTTCTCATCCTTCCAGTGAGAAAACACTAGACCTGTGGATTTTGGTTGCTAACTTTTGTTCAAGCCTTAAAAGCAGGAGCAAGCTTTCCATCTGCAGCTCTTTCAGATTCACGGGCAAATTGACAAGACAGCAGATCACAAAAGCAGTTTCTGAGGGTAATGGCTTCCTTTGAAGTGCATTTCTCATGGTCACAGGATCAAGCTGATTTCCAAGCAAATTGGGCTAGTTTCACAGAGGTTTTTGAAAAGGAGAATGGATTTCATCTCTAGACAGTTCTGTGGAAATCAGTGGAATTATTCCAGGAATAAGTCTGACCCTGCATTTACCTGAATACTCCAAAGGAAGGGAGCAGAGATGACAGAGTCCAGAGGTGAAACGCATGGAAATGGAGCTCTGCACAGTCCACTGTTAGTTTTTGTTGTTATGTATTTAATACAGAACAACCAAAATTCAAGACATCTTACACATTAGGTGCCAATTAGAAGCAAGGTGCAGGATAAAGGTTGTCTGAAGGTTGGAACAGTTTCTCACCATTCATCCCACAAATGTCAAAATTAGTTTCCTCTCACAATATTTCAGATGAAAGGTCAAAACCCCAAAGCTCTCTTAAACCCATTTCCTCCCACATTCCCAACTCACTTACTGTGCTTTGGACAGCAGTAGAGATGGTTGATAAAACCTCAAGAGCCCCAGCAATGGGAAAGGAGCTGCCATCATCAGCTGCACTAGGATTCTCACCTCCTGCATTAGAAGGCAGAAAATTAGGTTCCTCACTTCCAAAAAGGGATCCTGTCAGCTGCAGAGTGGGGAGAATCAACAGACAGCAAGTGTCAGCCAGGAGCAGGTCTACAATTGGGATTATTTTCCTAACTACTTTTCAGAGCTAACACAACCAAGCAATAAATTATTACTTTAATTTATTATTGATCTCGATACGCAAGGTGCAAAGTAAGGTGGTGTTATCTGGGGGCTCGTTCTGTTATGTAAAAAATATTTCAGGGTTGTTCTTATGAAGTAAAAACTGACCTCTCGTAGTATCTCCAGACTCTGAAGAGATTTCACTAGGACTGGGGATCCCAAGGGTTGTTTCTGCTTTTTCTATGACATTTGAAATACCTTGACCTAGAGAAGACAGAAATCAGGACAGAAACAGGATTAGAGCTGCATATTCTTTTTTATTATTCTGGATTCCTCCTGTTCAAAACAGTTTACTCAGTACTAAAACCTCCTCCTATCCAGCTTGCCTACCAATGTAATGAACGAAGGTTTTATCTCAGCTTTTAAATCAGGTTGTAAATACTGGCTGAATACCATTTTAAAATACCAGGTGAAAATTACACAAACGCCTTAAAAACTTGAAAGTAATTTTGGCTGTATCTCCTTAATCTCACTCTACCTTTTGGTACAAGCCTTCCCCATTACTCGAACAATTCTCCTGACATTTTTCCAATAATGGCTGCTATAACTGAAATCCCCTTCTCTGGAAACAAGCTCTAAAGCACTAGCTTGAGACACAAAACATGATTAAAATATTTATCAAACACCAGCAAGAGCCTTACCTACAGTAGCTACAGTAGCAGATGCAGTTGACAGAAGAGATTTCCCCCAGCTTCCCCAGTAGCCCCACCCTGTCTGAATTGCAGGAGAATCTGAGACCTTTAATGAGGAAAAACAGAAGAGTGATGCAGGTAGTGTGGTGAGGAGAGGAACAAAAGCAGCCTGCAACATGTGACTTTTGTGCAGCTTTTTCTTTTCAGAGAAATGGCAAATGTGAATTTTCAGATAGGAGTGGGGCTTATGCTCAGAATTCTCCCGTGCTCAAGGACATAAAATATGAAGTCACATTATTCCGAGCAAGCACAGGAACATACCTTGGTGGTTTCAGCTGTGGGTTTTTCTGTGGCATCAGGCTGGCTTGGGGGCTTGGGCTCAGGTCTCTTCCGAGTCACAGGCACAGTCTCAAGCTCTTTGTCTCTGTCTTCGTTGTTCTCAGAGCAGGCAAGTTCCTCTGCTTTCTGTTCATTTTCTTCCTCATGAGAGGTTCCTTCTTTCAGATTTCCACCACTGCCTTTCTCAGACATGACTAAGAACACCCATAAGAAGCAAAGCAGATAAAAAAATTACTCCCTTGTACACTTTGACACTAGTTAAACAGCACCAAATCTGTGTTTTAAATAATTAAATACAGTGTTGCCACACATACCCACATGCACAGATTATGTTTTTAAGCAAATGTGTATACCAAATTACATCTGGCTATAAGAAATGTCATACTCGGAAGTTTAAAGTCCCACAGAAACACGTGGCTTTATCTAACTGACACACCCTCTCCACAGGAAAAAAAAGAACAGGTTGCTAACTCTGAAAAACAAATGAAGGTACAAAAGGTCCTCAGATAATGTAAATCCATTACTTGCTCCACCAATATAAAAGCGAAAACAAATTGCTTGGGACGGCTTCTTTGAGGAGTGTAGGATACAAATGGGGAGAGCTGTCAGAGAGCTGAGCAGGTAGGGAGGTGGTGACTGGGTCACTTCTGCATTTGGGGCTCAGTTTTGCCAGGGCATTAACACCCGCAGAACCCGAAATGCGCTCCAGGTGCCACCCAGACACCGCACATCTGGGATGGGGAGCCCACGAGAGCGGGGCTGCCACGCTGCTCCCGGGCCGACCTGTCCCTCCTCCTCCTCCGGGCTCGTCCGGGCGGCACCTCACCAGCTCCGGGGGAAGAGACCCGCAGGCAGGGCCAGGCCGAGCCCCCCCGAGCCCCGGGTACCACACGGGCTGTCAGCCCCCGACGCGACCCGGGCACACGGAGCGCGACGGCTCCAAGCGAAGGGCAGGCACAGCCCTGCGGGAAGGGCGGCTCCGGCTGCGGACCCCCACCCACACCTGCCCGGGACCCTCCACAGCGGCCACCGGGGCCCGGGCTCCACGGCACCAGGGTCACCCCACAGCCCCGGGGCAGCCCCTGCGCCCCCCGCCTCATCTCTGGGGGTCTCCCCGTGCCGCCGCTTCCCCGGGACACCCCCACACGGGGCTGACCCACGTGTCACCCCCAGGCTCCCCCGCGTCCCCCCCTGGGACTCTTGCCCCAGATGCCTCCAGCCCCCAACGGCACCGCCGGCC
>VZRE01010796.1:341981-389629 GCA_013396775.1 Cephalopterus ornatus
AACATTTGTAAGTTGCATCACTTAAATAGCATTTTCTATCCTGTTGAGATTTAGGAGATGTAAAGCTTGTAAGCACTCCACAAATTAATTTCTTACAACTACTGGAAGCATATTGCCATATAATTTTAACAACTTGGCAACAGGAGCGCCATTTAATTTCCCACAACTCTTTTTTCTTTCCTTATTATTACAGAAATGTCAGTCGAACAAGTGATTCTGGATGGCTGCTCAGGATTCTTAAGAGGATTTGACATTAGATTTACATGAGTAGAGGTAGAAAACAAGCAGGCACAATGGTAATAGCAGGGTGGGGCCATCTGTGGTAATTCATGCTCTGAACGAATTATAGTTACCGTATCATATCAGAAAGGGGGGAATGACAGCATCTGTTACCATTTTAAACTACCTTCTGGGGAAAGTCCTGCAGTCAGCCACCAGTAAATGCGCCCTAGTTGCCTTTGGCCTGCCGGGTCAGAGTGGTGTTTGTCAGGAAGGAAGGAAATTGGTAGCCTTGGTTATAGTAGCATTCCCACCAGCTTGGTGCCATTTCCCAGATTGTAGCAAATTTTATCTGCTTCCAGGGAATAAAGCCTTCTGTAGACATTTAGAGTAGCTAGTGCCCTCAACAGTAACTTCTTTTTTGCTTCCATAGTTTGATGGCACTTTATGTCCAGGTGAAAAGTTTGTATAGTTTTGTGTAACCTGTCTGGTTTCTTTAGTTCTTTGAGGTGTTAAAAAATAGTCTGTGGATAAATACCTAGTTCTCTCAGAAGCCCTGCTAAGATGCTACTGGCTTCACGTCTACTACAATGAGTTCTGCAGGTTTGTTGCACATGCGTGGGTGGAGATTTAGGGGTTTGCACCCTCTAGGATGTCCTACTCAAAAGACACAAAGGCTACAAGAGAATGACTTGTTTCAGTCTCCTTTGTGCCACAGGCCGTCAGAATTGTACCTGCACCTGCCTTATTTCCCGTGAGCAGCTCTCCTTGCTTCTGGGAAACTGTTGCATGATATGCAGCAGTAGCACGTTTGATACTTAGCCCCAAACTACACACACACAATGAGAGGTGCCACTACAAAACCTAGGGTCCATTTAACTGCTTCCTAAGAAGCAGTTATGATTGACAGATGTCTCATCAGAAGTGGCAGCCAAATGACACTGGAGGTGTGTCAGATGGGTGTCAGGAGAGCAGTTTCTAGATTAATTTGATCTGTTCTTTGATTTTTGTACTTTACATAGCTCCAAGTTCTTACTAAGCACAGTTACCTGGTGTCTTTGTGTGTCCTGTTGCTGATGGAGAGGAATAAAGGTGCATAAAGGTCCTCAGAAATATAGTTGCAGTGTCAGTCGCTTGATAGCAAAGCAAAGAGTTTTCCTCGGTTATTACTGTATTCATTAAATTAATTTCATTCCTGGGAAAAAGGTTTTGTAAGGATTTCAGTATGTTGGGAGTGCTTACTGAATGTAGGAACTGATCCTACTCCCACTGAATTCAATTAGAGCAGATTTGGAGCTCTGGTGTATTTTACAGGATTTTTATGCATCTGAAGCAAAGACCATGGTGATGTTATACAGTAAAAGTGATTTCCAGAGAATGAAATTTGACACTGGTTTCCAAAGAACTTGTGAACTGTTCTTGTTATCCTGAGAGTAGATATGTGCACTTAAATCTCTTTGATGAATCTAATTGAACATTAACATTGAAAGTGTTTCTCTCTTAACTTTTTGTAGGACGAGGAGAGTCTGCTGTGGTTTCCTTGCTTTAAACTAAAGTCTTTGACAATCACAAGGCTATTTTTTCTTTTCTTTTTGTGACTTACTTTTATTTTAAATAACATAAAATCTACTTGTTATCTAAGAGTACCTAAAACTAACTTTGTAGTGATTATTTGTATTACCTGGATTGTAATGTAACTGTTTAATGTAACCACATAGGATTTCATACTTTCATAAAATGAATTGGTAGATTTTCAAAATAAATTAAAAAGAAAAACCTTGTTTGGGTGGACTTTTCTGTTTTACAAGTAAGGAGTGCCTGTCTCTCCAAGGTTAAGTAGCAGCTGTATTCAGCTCAGCAGAACATTTGTTAGTCATCCTGACGAAGGTGGGCTATTCAGTCATCTGATGGACCATTCCTGCTATGACATCTTTGTGCCTATCATTTTTTTATGTCTCAAGCCCCTGACAACATCTGTAATAATTGTTCCAAGCTGCATAAATGAACAGTTTACAGGCATGAAATGGTTTCAGGAAGGTCTATATGTTCTTGATTTCACACTGTGAAGTGCAGTGACCTTCAGCCACAAACCTGTATCGTCTGTTCTTACCTTTTTCAGGTGGGAAGGGGCCTGTATTTTGGTGGCCAGGCTTGCATTCCTGATCCCTTTGCAATCAATTCAGAGTATTGAACTCTGCCAGGGGATGATCCCAAGGCTCACCCATCACCACTGGTTACACTGGGAAGCCGAATTTCCAACATGAGAATCTGATACTGCCTGCTAATGTGGGTCTTCTGTGTGGGCCTGTCCCGCAGCTCGGTGCCAGCCTGAAACAAAGTGCCCTTGGTTAAGTTTGAACTGCATTCCACCACTCCAAACACCAAAAATCCAGCTTGCTCTGGGTTACAGAGAAACCCTCTGTAACACAGTCAGAGGGGCTGTGCAAGTGTGAATGAGAGCAGATTTCACCCACATTGTTTTTAAAGAATAGTTTCTGGTTGCCAGTCTGTGCAGAAGGCAGGTAATGTAATTAAAGCTGAATCTTGGGGATTTTCCCATGAGAATCAGCTGCTTAAAGGAAGAATTATTGGGCCCATACTCCTCAGGCTAGGTCAATATTCAGTCAGCATCTGCTTTCTGTCTCCTTGTTATGAGAGATGCATGAATGATAAAGGTTCAGTTTTTTAAAGCTCCTGTAACCTGATCTCTCATGATCCTATCCACAGCGAACAAATTCATCTGCATCCATTTAAAGCACTTTTCCATCTGGTAACAGCAGATCATTGAAAAGGGAACTGCATTAAGGATGATCGTACTTTAATTTTAGGTGCGCTCCTTAAAAAATACATTTTTTCTTAATGTTGTAGCACTTTTGTGAATCAAGTCTCTGGCTGGAGACACAGTGAAGACACCACAGTGTCATTCAACTCAGGCAAGTTACAGCTTTATCGACTTTTCACTGAGCCAGGTCATTTCACACCAGCTGGGTCTCTCTCCTCTTCTCTTCTTTTATTGTATAGCAGCTCATTCATATGTCTCCAAATACTGCCAGCTTTTTTGCATGTGGAAGTGAGAATTACACCATCATTCAAAAAAAAATTGTTCTGCTAGATGTTCAAATATCAAAAAAGCCCCAAAAGCTGGAAAGTTGCGCTTTATCCCTGTTAAGACAATGCCCATTCTTTGGTCACGCCTGGATGCCAATGAGCGTAATAATACTGAGCAATTAGGCCTTTCATTTTCGTTAGGCTAATTAATTGTTTGCACAGTGCCCTGAATATGGAATCATTTTCCTTTGGAAGGGATAAAAGGATTAGAATGGCTTTATCCCAAGTTGCTCAGAACGTATTTTATTTGTTTAATGGGAGAAAAATTCTCTCTCGCCCCAAATGCAAACCACACACTCGAGTGCTGCTGCTGCGCTGGGACGTTTCCATCAGCGGAGATGCACACGGATCCACATATGTCCATCCATCTGCAGCCATGCTCCGTATGGGATCTGGGGGGGCTCTGTTGCATGTCAATGAGCCTGCAGAGGCTGGAGCCACGGCCGTGTGTGCTGCTGGTTTTGGATGTCAGCCGTGGTCAGACACTGGAGAGGGATGAACACACCCCTTGGAGTTCAGCACCGTGATCATGGCAGGTATAAATGCACTGGAGACTGTGTCAAGGGGTTTGTACTAAGTAAATCAAAGGCAAAGGAAAGCTGGGCTAGGATTTCTTGAAGAGAGGACCCAGTGGACACAATATTGCAGAGGCTACTGCCAGCTCTTTTTTATGTTTGTCCTATTTGGTGCCTCTTTTTGCTACCATGTTATTAAATATATTTTTCATATTAAATGGCTCCAAGTGTAACACAAGCTTGCAGAAAGGCATTTCAGTGGAAAGTGGGGGGACGTGTTCAGCTTTAAGTTTAAGGGACAGGCTGCCATCACACAAACTTCCGGTGAAGGAGTTGGAGATAGCCAGCAGGAGTTCTTGCCCCACCTTCCCTTCTCCCTGCTCTACTGTAAGGCCTGTTATGGACCATCTGTAAGACCTGAAAGTGAAAATTGTGTCCCGTGCTACTTTCTTTCCCTCTAAAGGTCAGGACACTGAGAACAGCCCTGGGTATGAAGGGAGTGTGAGAGGCCACCCAGGACGTGCTCTCAGCCATAGATGTGTGTCCTGTCTTACAACCTGCCACTGGCAGAGATGTTGTATCTCCCAGGCAATCTGTTCTCCTGCTAAACTATCTATCCTGACTTCCTGGAAAGATTTCCCTCTAATCTGCCCCCAAGCATCTCTAAATGCATCACCCATCTCCTCCCTTCCATGCCAACTGCTGCTATATCTGTAGCCCAAATCAGAGCCAGCCTAAATGTGCAGGAAAGGAATTGGAGGGTGGCATAAAGCAGGGATCACACTTGACTTATGTGCCTGCCATGCCTGAATAGGTCATTCTGTGCTCAGGCCAAGCCTGCAGAATTTAACTGAAAGTCGAACTCATTTGGTTTATTTGATGCCTGGATGTCTGAGTGTTGCTACTTGGGCCTTGGACCTTCTTGACTGTGCTGGGTCATGGAAATAAGCTGACACCAGTGCTGGCAGCCAGCAGTCCCTGCCCCTGTTCATGTCAAATGAGTAACTCCAGTATTTTGGGTGCAGCAGTCCCGTGATTGCTTTGTATTTATATCTGGTAGGGGGTGGAAACAGCCCCTGCAAAGCACACGAGCCTGTTCCACCATTATCTGAAGATTTTTGCAGCATTTCACTTACTTTCCCTCCTTGGTGTCTTCACTTTCCTGCACGGAAGTGTTCAGAGTATCTCAGGGTATCTCGTCTGATCAATGGGAGAATCCCAAGTTTTCTTTGGTGTTTTTTTCACCTTTTGTGAGGTTTTCTCAAGCTTAACTCTCCTAAATAATGACTAGGGAGGAAGACAGTAGACCAGAACAGACATGAAGGAGTTTGGACAACTGTCCTAAATTAGAGGACAGGTTTGCTTTGGAAATCCTATATGCATCACAATCCGTTATAGAGAGCTGGCTTTAAGAGCAAATCTCTTGCAGCAGGGTGTCACTTCACTTCCACAGATTACTTGAAATGCTTTATTAATTTGATGACCTTGTGGGCTCTCATAAAAAGCCATTTCTTAGTGTTTTTGGGAAAGAGAACTTCTCTGAGCTAAAGGGACTGCTCTGTTGCTCAGATTTATTGCTTGGCTGACTTAATTCACCATTCAAACATGATGATTTTTAGCTGCTGGGCAGCGGCCCTTGCAGTGTTGAAACTAATTAACTGCTAGAACACTTTTTAGTAAGGCTGTTTTCTTACTGGGTTTGTTTTTTGGGTTGGTTTTTTTTTTTTTTTAATCCTCAGAAATAAAGCAAACACAGTCCTTGAAACACAGGTTGCATGGATACGGTATCAGCACAGACTCAGTGCTGAATGTCTCCGTGTTACAAAGGAAGGAAGGCTGCTGGCTGTCCCTGCTGACAGCGTGAAACTACACAAAGGTAAGATGAGAAAAGAGACAACATCTGAAGACAGAGGAAAGGAGGGGTGCCAGAGTCATGACAAAGCAAGGACTAGGAGAACAGCAAGAGAGGCTTGGAATATACGCTCGGCATCCACGGCCATCAAAGACCTGAGCTGTGGACCTCGCGGGCAGGTGAAGGTCAGTGGCTCTGCAGCAGAGGAGTCCTTGCACCTTCCTCCCCTCCCTTCGTCCCCACCACAACTCTTGCAGCCTGTATTTCTGAAAGCACCCTGAGCTTCATAGCTCGGATAGATCTTAAGGGCTGTGATGCCTGCTGTCAGGACCTCATCAAAGCCTTGTGAGGGAGGAAAAAGAAGGGAAAGGGGAGTCACTGTCAGGATGCACCTGGCTGCAGGAAGTTAAGTTACTGGTTGTTATCTCATCAGGGACTTCTGCTCATTGAAGTATTTCCTGGGAAAACTTTATAACACCTGCAATATTTAATTTAAAGACAGCATAAACAGCTCTTGAAGCTCAAGCAGAGTCAAATTCAATGTCTGTGTACTCTTTCCTACGGTGTTTTGCAAAGCACTATTGCTCTGCACCTTGCTCCAACTCCATAGCTGCTAACTGAAAGCAGGGAATCCCCTCACTGGCTCCAGCAAGCTCCCCATCTGTCTTTGTTCCTGGCAGTTGGATTACCTTTATCATCATTTTTAAATGCAGAGCTTTAAATGCCATTAGTGGTCACAGAGAACGGCAATTCTCTTGACATGCCTCAACCACAGTGACCTCCTTGACTGGCAGCAGAGAGCACAGGTCAGTCGTCTTTCTCCTGTGAGTTTGGGCTGGGAGTGTCGGCCCCAGCTGTCAATTCACCTCCATCTGATTCTCTTCTTCCCTGCATTTCATTTCAGATGTTTCTAGGATTTTCAGCCTTCTTCTGAAGCCTTAGGGTCTAGTTACTCATCCCTGAAACACAGGAGTACAAAGCAGCATCTCTAGGTGTGTGATCAAGGAAATCTTGTATCACTTGACTTGCTCTGAACGGAAGGGAAAGTGCAGAGGATCAGCTGCATCTGGGAGAGGCCATTTGGGGGGAACTCCAGAGGAACCATGAGTTTTCTGTCTGCTAGTTCACTAGGTGAAGTAAGAGGACATTTGGTGAAGGTTTGTCATGGAGGGTGGTTGCATAAGAGAAAACAGAGTTTGGTATCTGAGAGAGTCCAAGATAGCACCTTGGGATAGGTTGTACTGATGAGCTGCCTCACCTCTTAGCTCTTAGCCAGAGCATGTTCCAGCATCCTCTGGACTGGAAAGGTGACCTTAGAGGCAGGACAGGCCACAGTCAGGGTGTGAAGGGGACAGTGCTGAGGGTGAGCATGACCCCCCAGGTATGGGGCCAATGCAAGGAGACCATTGTCCCTGACATTTCTCTGTGTACCAGTGAAGCCACCCCTGGAAAGAAGCGCTCGTGTTGTTCCACGTGCCCTATCATTTGCCAGCCATCCCTGCTGATCTCTCTGTGCCTGTGAGCACCCGCACTTTGCTTCCAATCAGAACTGTCCTTGGAGCATCGCAGCGAAGCGCCAGGTGCGTCTTTGCTGCCACTCTCATTTCAACAGCCCAAGGCTTTTGATTCGTTCAGCTGAATGGGAGCCTGGGTCAAGGCTTTTACATGCCAAGCTGAATCCAAACAGCAAAAACACGCGAGTGAGCTCAGAGCCAGGATCTGGGCTGACAGTGGCACTGGCGGGAGGGGCAGTACCATGCCGGGGAACAGGGAAACGCAGACAACAAAGGGAGATGCGGGTGGTGGATGGGAAGCCGTGGGGTCCCTCTCGTGCGGTTGTGGGTGGTGGGGACACATCGCAGCCAGGCAGCAGTGCCCAAGGCAGGAAGGAGCTCCTCGCCCGGAGCCCCGCGAAGCGCCCCGGTACCGCTAGAGGCAGCTCTTGTTTTGTTTTGAGCAGGGAGGAAGCAGCCGGGCGCCGTGCCCAGGGGCCGCGCTGCGGGCAGGAGGGATGGAGCTGCTCCTGCCTGCCCTGAGACAGCTCTTCCTCCACTGAGAACCTGCAGCCCCTCGCCACAACCCCCCGGGGTCCTACAGCCCACTCAGCAGCGGCTTTGCTCCATGGTGGCAAATAAAGTGTGTGAGAGCCGGAGTGGGCAAAGGGACCAGCACCGTGTGGGCCAGTCTGAACCCGGGGGAGAAGGGGTTGTAAGGACATGAGGCGCTCAGGGGGCTGAAGTCGGCACCTGGAAGCAGCGATGTCCGAGGGAGGAAGCTGGAATGAGAGCTGTGTGCCCGTGTCCTGCCCGCACCGAGAGCAATTCCCACCACTGGCATCCTGCAGCAGGAGGGTGGGAGATAAAAGCCAACAAGGAACAGATTTGGTTTGTCCTTCTTTCTTTGTAGATTAACAGATCCAGCTCTGACTGAGGGATTTAGTGATTACAGTGACTTAATTGCATGGGGAAAACATTTCCTAGCAATTACTTACGCGCCTGCCTTGGCTCGCCGGGTGCTTCCCTTCGCACCGCGACTGCCTGTCATGGCACAGTGCCCTGACACTCGAGGACGCAGCCGACTCCAGGGAAGGGCAGTCACCGCCTGGGTGGCACAAGCCCTGCCAGATGGATGCTACCTGTGCTCCTGTCTGCTGTGTGCCCTGGGAAGCCCTGGAGAGGCCGAATCCACCCACCCACCCTCCACTTGGCTCAGGCAGCCAGGCGAGTCCTTGGTGGCCAGGAGGCCCTTGGCGGCCACCCACCCCTCTCTGTCGCACCGGGTTCAGCCTGGGTGAATTCCAGCATTGCTCTTTTCATTTCAGTGCAGCAGAAGAAGAGGCTTATGGTCACCTTAAAGGAATAAACGATGCATAAAAACATTTGATCAATTAAGCCAAATGATTTGGCAAGCACAAGCTCCCGCTGTACCCATCCTCCTCACAATTGCCTCATTATCCAGCCCTAAATCAAGCTGTCACAGCTTTTTTTGGCTTAGGGGGGAGGGGGAGGGAGCGAGTGAGGGAAGGAGAGAGCTGCTTTCCAGTCTTCACCTCTAAAACAGAAAATCCTGAGCAGGGAGCGGGTCAGTGAGTCACCGAGAGCATCCTCCCGCCCACCTTCCCCCGCCGCCTCCGAGCCGCTCGCTCCCGAGCCGCCTGCGCTGCTGCTCCTCATTAGTTTGACTGTGGAGCCGGGAGCGTGGTGTGATCGCAGCGGCCGGAGCAAGGGCTCGTGCGGAGGCTTCGAGTTCCCTGCCGGCTCTGCCTGCGACCAGAGACGCCTGGAAGTGCCATTCCCAAAGCCACTGGCTTGGTCGCTTGCTGCTGCCTGAGAAACACCAGCATCCCAAGCATCCCGACTTGTTTCTTACATCCTCAGGACAATGGAGTATCCCTGACCCTAAACACGGGGAATCCTCTCTCGGGAAGGGTTCCCCGCACCCTCTGCCCTCCTTAGGCAACACCCTGGACGCTGTGCCAGACCTGTGGGATACCCCAAGTCTGATAAACTAATTAATTCATAATAATATTATTTTATTAATAAACTAATTAAAGACCCATTGATTCACTCTGCTGATACAGTGAAATAGTTGCAAACTCATCTGTTCATGGGAGCAAAGCCAGGCTGACAGAGCATCTGCTTATGCTGTCACCCATACCAGACCCTTCCACCCAAGAAAACCTTCAACCCAAGAAGAATAAGAGGAGACCATGTGGTGTAAACACAAACTCCGGCATACAAAACGGCTCTGGGCGGAGTTAACAAAAAATGTGTCATTTTCTCCTGTCTAGGCAGCACCCCAGCAGGCAGAACAGGGCAGAGATGCTGGTTCTGGTGGGCAGCTTGGGGCCTCACTCATCCCTGGGACCTGCTGTACTGCTGGAGCCACCACCAGTTCAAGTCAGTTCTGGGTTGCTGATGCCAGAGCGACAACTCATGTGGATGCCGTGTTCAATCCACACTGTTTAGTTTCTGTGCCTTTTTAACGCTGTCAAAACATGAGATGCTCCTGCTGCTTTCACAGCTTTGCTAATTGGCTGAAAAGAGCACATTTCTGTTCAAATTGCAGCTACTTTTGAATTTTGAACTTGCCTTTAAAATCCAATTCCTACAGGTTTTTTCTCCCCTCCCCTTGCAGAGCTGTGAAGCCACACAAGCAACAGCTCCCTCCCACAATCCTCCTTGGAGGACCAAGGGCAGTTCACACACCCTGCAGGGATCCCACAAGGGCTTTTCTTCCCCCATGATGTTCCCCTTGGGCTCCTCCAGACTCTGGAATCTCTGGAAACAGGGGACTGGGGAGCACATGCCAACCCATCACCTGGAGCCTGCAAGCAAAACCTTCTCTGGGAATCACCTCTTGGGCTGAATCTCCAGCAGATGCTGTTTCCAGCCCTTCTCACTCCAGCCTCGTGGCACTCCCTTCTCCATACTCCAGTGACTGTTCATTCCCCCTGACAATCCTCTTTGATCCCATAGATGCTGGTGATGCTGTCATGTACTGGGTACTGAGTGAAACAACTGCATGAGTCACAGTGATCTCTCTCTGTCTGTCCTGAAACAATTCTTGTGCTCTCTGCCTGTCCTGCACCCACCTTCCATGCAACCATCTCTGCAGCTCAGATGTTTTAAGCCTGTTTTCCAGCTCTGCCAAAGCTGGGAACAGTTTGAGCTTCACAGCAGGGCTGGAGCCTTGTGCACGACTGGCAGGCTCTGGTTTTCCTTAGATGAGGCCAAACAGGAGCTCTGGAAAAGCCCAAACGAATCCAGCAGCAGCTGGAGAAGGGCTGGTGAGCCGAGACATCTCCAGGCTCAAACTGCAATCCCCTGCAAACCACATTACAAGACTGGCCTTGGCCCAGCCCCTCGGCAGAAGCGATATGAGGAGGAATGGGGGAGTTGGACAGAGCTGCCTGACCCCTCTCTGGTTACCCCTGAGCTTGCACTAATGAAAATCCAGGCAATGCCCATGTGTGCAGTGCCAGGAGGACAAGCCCAAATGGATGGTGCCTGAACCAACACACACTCGCAGCCCAAGCACTTGCCAAGGCCTGTTGCTCAGAAAAATGAGCCTGAGTTTGCAAGGAGCTACTTGCCAGAGCAGAAAACATTGATCTCCAGCACATCCTTCACTCAACAGATGTTCCCGGTCCTGCTAAGCTGCAAAAAGCCTTGCCAAGAGGCCCTGATGGGTGCAGATGGGCTCAGCTCCAGTAGCCATCAGTAACAGCCCACAATGCACTGACCATCATGAGCCACAAAACCACCCTGCTGCTGGGCACAGGGGAGGAGGAGCTGGACTTGCATGAAAAATCATGGCAAAAGCACCCACAATGGGAGCAGTTGGAGCAACAATTCAGGGTTTCTGCATTACTTGGTAATTTCAGATCACAGATGGAAATATCCAAGAGAAGCATCTCGTAAATCACACGGTCTGTGGTTTTTCCCTTTTCCCCTGCTGTGTTATGACGGAAAATTGCAGGCGGTGTTTCCAAAAGCCATGAAATACTGTGCAGGCCCTGGCAAGTTCATATCCAGTTGAAGCAAACTCCACTCCGGCTTGCAGTTTGCCTCCAAAAAGGTCACTGAACCCAACCACTGCCTTTTGCTGACTGGAATTTGCACCTTTCCCCCAGATCACTGGGCTGCTCTCACCCCTTTCACATCATCATTGATTTAGCATTGTTCTCGTGACAGCCTTGCAGCCCTGAAACACTGAGGGATTTCTGATGGGAAACATGGAAAAGGGCATGGGCAGGCAGCTTTAAGAGAAAAAGAGGGGATTTTTTTAATGATTTTCCAGTAAAAAGAGAGAAGACAGGGGCTTTGCTAAAAATTACCAGTGCAGTACCCAGCGAGAGAAGATACTTGGGCCCAGAAGTTCTTCTCTGCTGCTGCCTCCCTCCACGGCCAGGGAAAAGCATGGGGAGTGCCACAGCAGGGACACACAATAGCAGGTGGTGCCATGGCTCTGCTTTCAGGATCACGTTCTCTGTCTGCTCAATCCCAGCAGCACGGTGGTAAATTGTCACCATCCTTCCCCTGGTGCTGCCCCACTTCCTCTCACGCCTCTCTTTCCCCGGGGGCCACCGGCCACAGGACTCAGGACATGGATTGTCCCATTGACTGGGAGCAGCAGAATCTTTGTACCACAGTCCAGGACTCACTGGGGTTCCGGATGTGGCCCCTTGATTACCCGGGAGCTGTGCTAATGGATTTCTATTTTAATTACATGGAAGTCTAAACAAGCTGCAGGCTCTGGCTAATGCTGCACGGCACAGAGGAAGATCTGTGCATCACTGACAGCTTATTTTTCTTGCATAAAAAGGTAAAATGGCACTGGGGACATGTGTCTTTTATGATCAGAGGTCAGCAGCCTGCAAGGTCCTGAGAGTCGTGAGTGGGAGGGGAGAGGGAGGGAAGGAAGGCAAAGTAAACAGATAAATCCCTGGAACATATGGCCTGTGCTTGGTATCTTTACGCATGAGGCACCCCACTTAATAAAAGTTTAGGATGGAAAAGCCAAATAAAATTGATAATCTGCCCAGGGAGGGTGATTCAAATGAAGTAAGCACATTACAAGGGGGTGACTGATTTACAATTTTCTTCTATTTGCAGTTTTATGACTATTACAGTTATTCTTGTGAATATAATTCATTACTGTGCTATTATTCCCAGAAGTGAAAATCAAAGGTTTATCAGCCGACACCAGCAAGCATGAAATACTGCCCCAGCACACAGCTCTGTGCTGCAATCAGAGCTCAAAACCAACAGAGGAGGCAGGAGCCAAGCACTCGTCTCTCCCTATGCCCAGGTCCCCTCCCGGGATGCAGGCAGGGGCAGGCAGCTCAAAGCCAGCAGCATCTGAACCAGACACCACCTGTGTGGCTGAGATCTCATCCTCCAAAAGGTGGCGGACACAGGAGTGGCTCAGTTATTTGGAAAGAAGCAACAGAGTCGTGTGTGCTGCTGGGCAGCCCCCGTCGGGCACAGGCAGAGGGCACCTACAGGAACCAAATGGTTCAGGAATGCTGCCTCTCCCAGGGACATGGCAGGCTCCCAGATGTGGTTTTGGGCACAGCATCTCACCACGCTGTGAAGTGCTGGCAGGGGAGGGTAATGGGCTTGAAACCAGGAGAGCAGGACCTGAAGCCAGAAAGGGTGGCTTCAGTGGAGGGTTTTATTTAGACTAACAGTTCTAGCTGGGAGAAATGGACTAAACTGGGTTTTATCCAATCTAAAAAGCGTTGTAGAGAGTACTGAAATGTACTTTATGTTGCTGCTCAGTGGATACCTGATTCTATAGCCCACATTTAACACAAAAGCCATCGTTCCTGTGATGAGCTTTCTCCAGCAGCAGCTGAAGCCCAGCCCCAGCCAGCTGCTGGTGCAGGTCCATGGCACAGCCCTCCCTGGCTGCATCCTGTGGGCTATCAGGCTTTGTCAGTCCTGCACACCAGCCTCAGCTGTGAAACCAAGAGGAATCTCTTCCAGCTTCCCTTTCCACCTCTTTTCAACAAGATTTTGCCTGAAGAGCCACCCTTTGCTTTCCCCTGTTTGGTTCCATGACAGACCCTCATCCGAAAGGCTTCTTTGCAGCACTCCAGATACTCCTGACATCCTGTTCCAGCACCAATAGATATTAGCTCTTGATTAAAAAAAAATTCCTGAAGCTGATGGCGAAGAGAGCCCTGCACAGCACAGGGACCCTGCAACAATCCCTGGTGAATGTGGAGAGGAAAAAGGAGAAAGGAGGGGGGAGAGAAGAGAGAGCAGAGGAGATGGAGCCCAAGATCAGAACATTTGGGCCAGATCAAGAACCCCTTCAGCCCAGCATCCCCAGTGCTGGTTCCAGCCAGGAGAGAGTATGATGGAGAGAATAGACAGTCTCGAGGGATGTTTCCCTGGCGTGTACCCATCTGCATCCCAGAGCTTGTCTCGATGCTCAATAGCTCTTGATGGACTTTTATTTCTTCCTAGTATTTGTCTAATCACTTTCTGAATCCTTGCAAAGTTTTGACATTTACATTATCTTCTGGTAATTAGTCTCCAGCAGAAGGGCACGCTGTGGGAGGAGGTTTGTGTGCTTTCAAAGCCTTGGTCTGGGTGCTGGGATCTAAGTAATGTCTTAGGATGGGAAACACGAACAGGTAAAGGGTAAAGGGTTTACTCCTTGTCACTACAAAGTGCACACAGTGGGAGCAGAGTCTGTGAAGTCTGAATTGCTTAAAAGGAAATAAAACTGTCACCAGCTGTGTTCTCAGAGTCAGTTCTTAGCCCTCTGGTCTCTCCTGCAAAGTGGCACATCCCAGAGCAGCTGAAAACAAGCCACTAGGATGAGCCCCAATTGCTGTTTAACAGTTTTAGTTCAGGGGAAAACCCCAAAAGCCACACTTTAACAAATGCACCCATTGCACTGGGGTGAGCTGAGTCCCTGCCCACGTTCAAAGTGGAGCACATCAAGTGCACTGCTGAGAAGTTTGGGGAGGAAGAGCTACAATAGAGAGATGTGACCAGAGCAGCAAAGGCTCAGCATAATGACAGCCCATCCTGCAGCATCTCGGACTGGCAGAGCCAGCTCAGGCCAGTCTTCCCCACCCCATCATCACAGCCAAAAACCAGGCTGAGGCTGTCCTTGGCTCCCCCAGTGCTGCTGGCACAGTGGCTTCCAGCCAGCATTCCGTGCAGAAGCAGCTCCAACTGGACATGCGCAAAATAAATCCCATTAAGCTGCAAACGGCATGAAGTGAAGGCAAATCAGCTGCAGCAATAACCGTGAACTTTCCCTGCCTGAGGCTGGGGACAGGGTGCAGTGGGGCCCCCAAAGCGCCGGGCGAGGACACGGCTCCAGACTGAGCTAATGGCACATGTGTGGCCCAGGGACTTCAGCATCATGGCTAATTGTGATGAGCAATAAAATTCCAGCTGGGGATGAAGGTCCCAGCGCCTGCCAATTAGTCCTGGCATCCTGAAGACAGGCTGTAATGGGATTATTGAACCAGTCCTATTATGCACTAAAGCGTTCGGGGGAGCTGAGCTGCTGGGAGCGGTCTGCGCACAGCACATGTCGGGAAGGGCTGTGCGAGGAGCAGGGGTGGGAACCAGGCACCCGCCCACCCTTCCCGCAAAAAATGACCACTTTTCTCACTCCCTGGCTAAAACACTCATCATGCCAAAGGGGTTTGAGTCAGTGAATCTGGGCAGTGACCAAGATGTTGCTGTTTAAGATAAAAATGGGTTTGTTTTCTCTCTTGAACAACAAACCCAAAGAAGCTGCATCTGCCCTCAGTTGAGAATACCTAAAAAGCAGCGCTGGTGCAAGAAGCTGTTTGCTTGGCCATCTTGTAATAATGGCAGGTATTTGTGATTTGGAGCTTTTTCCTTGGCAGCCCTGATGAGATTTCGAGTTTATATCATTACGATTCAGGGCGTGAGGATGGATTCAGCCTGCCAAGGGAGCCACTTGCTGTCTCCACCTCACAGAAGACATTTGGAGCCAGTGGGTTCACCACAGCAGATGATGCAGGAAGCATCCTGCAGACCCCTCATCTCAGCAGTTGCCGAAAATACGTGACCCTCTTGGTATCCTTGCTGCAAATGTGGCTGAAGAGATCTCCCCAGAACTGCTGTTTAGATGACAGCAACATGGGCACACCCTGGGCATGGGGAGGGGCAGATGTGTCTGTTGGAAGGGCTGCCTCTGTCAGTGCCTCCCAGGAGGGTGCCCATGGCAGTTGGCAGCTTGGAGGCAGGAACCACCAGGTGTGTGCTGGTACCATAGCCCACGTGCTGCCATCCTCAACCCTCCCTGGAGCTCTGAAGTCAGGAATCACCCCAGAGAGCCCCTGACCTTATCTGGGGCTGAGGTCTCCTGAATTTTTATACAGTTCCCATGGTCCCTGTCCCCTCAGTGCCATTGCTCACTGCTTTTGGATGAATGGCCAAAATGTGGTTTCCTTTTGCATGCTGGACTTGGCCAAAGAGATGAAGTAATACTTCACTGAGAGAGGTCATCTGCTCATGGCTCACTCCAAAACATCTCCTCTGGAGCAAGGACCTGGCTGTCAAAGGGCTCTCCCAGTTCCTCAGTGGAAGGACGCGGGAGCTTTCTGCTGGGACTCCAGCTCCTCCACTCGGCCCCATCTCCCTGGCAGTGCTGCTCCTGCAGGACTAGGGGCAGGAGCCCAGGCAAGCTGGGGACAGTGCCTGCCCCAGGGCAGGACCACCACCAAGGCAGTGGATGACAGAATTGAATCAGACACCACTTATTAGGAAATAAAGAGTCAGAGTCGGAGGTGGGAGAGGATGGGTTCTGGGCTATGTCTGCAGGAAGAATTAGCAGGACATGGTTTACAGAGATGAAAAGCCTTTTGATTATTAGGGCAATATTTAGTGCCTGTGGCTGCAGGAGAGGAAATGCTGCTGCTTTTCCCCCTGCTCAGTGGAGCGCAGAGCCAGGTCTCATCCAGCCATGCCCGAGGGCTTCAACAACCTGATGGGGTGCAGCCACCACAGCTGAGACTGTGCACGATCCAGGGAAAGGTTAGGAAAGGTCCTGCTTCCAGAGCAAGGCTGCTCTGCCCATGCTGTGCTGCAGCCAGTCAGTCTTAAAAAAGCTTTAAGAAGGTCTCAATTTTATCTCCAATCCATAAGGAGCTTTGCTTTTCCGCCTGGGAGCCTGGCATGAGGTGCCTTGAGGTTGAGATTTATTTCACCTTAATAATCTTGAGCAGTCACCCCTGGGCTCTCAGGAAGGTCTGCTGAGCTGTTTAACTTCAGCCAGCTCAGACAAGATGATGTTCACATCCCGGAACCCAGAGAGACGCAGGGAAATGCCCTGGGAGCTGCCTGTGACCCACGACCTGCTCTGCTGTCCCCACGAGGCCAAGCAACACTGACAGCCCACAGCCACGCTCCAAGCTGACTCTGAATCCATCATTTCCAGTGCATTAATTCCTACTCATTATTGATCACCTTGTACCACGCTGGGACTGTGCTATGCTCCACCGGCTGTGAGTTATGAACCCATCAATATCTGGCCTCAGTAAAGGATGTGCCCTCAGAAGCCACCCTCCCCTCGTGGTAGGAGAGGAGAGGAGAAGAGAAGAGAGGAGAGGAGAAGACTCATCAGGTGGCAAATCCTAACACGTCCATTGACAGTACTTACCTGCTCCTAACAAAGCGTAACGTGCTTATCTCACAGCTAAGCACTATAGTGGATTCTGCTATAGGTAGAGCACAGCCCTTCATTCATGCACTCCCAAGGTATGTGAGAGCCAGAGAGGAGAAGAACGGCAGGGCATATTTGGTTTTATGGTTTTAAAGATTTTAGGGTCAGCAGCCAGGATTTATTCTGAACCACAGATGCCCTGCAGGGTCTTCTCAATACTCTCAGCAGCTTTCACACCCACTACCTCACAGAGCAGGCAGCAAGAGGACAGAGGGGAGGCTCAGTGCTGGAGGGTCTCTCAGAAGCAAACAGTGTTTTGATTTATTAGAAATTAGATGCTTAAGGGCTCAGCTCACACTCAGGACACAGGTGCAAGAGCCACACACATTCTGCGAGTGGATGCCCATGGCCAGGCAACACACCATCGGCAGCTCCTCTGGATACTGGAGGTAGGAGGAATATCAGGGGATTTGCTCCTCCTGTCCAGGGCAGAACATGGGCAGCAGCAGGAGCTGTGTCCCGTCGGCAGCACTTCGTGCTATTTAGGTACATTAAAGGACAGAACAGCTGTGGCTTCAGCTGCTCTGGAGACGCTGGGAGGGAGGGAGGGAGCCCTGATCTCTGCCTGGCTGACAGTCTCCGTGACTGGAGGCAACAATTTGAGCATCCCCGAGGAGGATGCAGAGCCGACACATGGCACTAATGACAGCGGCAGAGGCAAAAAGAGAGGACTCAGTCTGGGTCACAGCTGTGGTGCTGCACGCTCACAGCTTCACACCGGGGGCTGAAGTGGGAGGGAACCATGGGCACTAAAAGCCCTGGGGCTGCCGCTTGTGTCCCAGCTCTTCATCCCGAGGAGAGCACACTGGGGTGTCCCCAGCCCACTAATGGGGCCCCTGTGCTGGGGGAAGGAGAGAGAGCTGGTGGCCTTCTCAGGAACAGGCAAGGAAAGGAGTCGAGGTCAGGCTCGGGACAAGATCAAGTTGCTCAAGCAGGGTGTGAGCAGCAGCATTTCCCCCATTAAATTACCTCTTATTTGGCTTTGCCTTTCCTCTTCCCACTTTTGATGTGGAGGGGCTCTCTGCACAGAGCAGGGAACTCTTCCCAAAGGCCTCACCCTGAAATAATGTGTCAAGACATCACCTCCCTGCCACCCGCTGCTAATGGCAAGACAAGTCTGTATTTGAGGATGATGGCACCAGTTTTGTGTGCACCAGGGAGCAAAGGGACACCGAATACAGAGAGTCAGAACAAGGACACCCTGTGAGATTAGGGGCTTCCATAAAACTCTGAGTTGCAATGTTCACCGCACAGACCCACTGCCTGGAGAAGGGTGATGGGTTTCTTTCTGTTAGAAGAGCTGACGTGCCTTCAGATGACCTGCTGTAAGCTGAAACAAAGGAGAGGACAAGGAGGTCTGGCTCTGCTCTCTTTGGGACAAGCACACCCCTGTAATGCTGCTCCTGGCAGAGCTCACACCCAGCTCAGTGGCTGCTCCATCACGGGGCAAAACTGCTCTTGCCTTGAGCAGCTCCTCAGGTCTGGACACATGAGCAAATCCTCCAAGAAGGCAGAAATCCCCGCTGTGGGACACCATGCTGATGGCATGGCTGCCGCGTACCAGCTTCCTGTAGGTCATATTAATAATTTTTGTTGTAAGTAATTTTTATGAGCTGCAGACTCAGAAATGCCAGTCCCTTGCCTTCGTCAGAAACCAGAGCAGCTCCGCATATGCATTAAAACCCAGCACACGCAGTTTGTCTTAAACCACCTGAACTTCTTGTTCTAGTGCAGTATCTGCCAGCATCCATCTGCCCTGGGAGGTGTTACACAGCATTTCTCTTTGCAAAGCCCCAGTCCCTCAGAGCCTTGTTGGTTTAGATCATATTTCCTCAATAAGACACAAGCTGTTGGGAAAAAAGAGCAAACACACCACAGAAATGACAGGGAGCCTGCAAGCACATATGGAGAAAAGGCAAAGCGAGTTTTGGGTTTCCCACCCATGGCTCCCTGGAGTGTCATGTTAAATTCCCAAATGGATTAGAAGCAGAGCCATCCAAAGCTCAGATGTTTTGCAGCCAGGCAGCGGGAATTGCTCTTGTCCCCATGCTTTCATCACAACATTTTCATCTTTAGAGGCTCTTAATTAGCCAGTTCATGGTTTGCCAAACCCTCTTTGGTTTTGCAGGCTGCATGTTGGGATGGGGTCCCCCTGGATGCAGAATCCCAGTATCCCTATTCCCACAGGGCCATTCCAGTTCTTCCTATAACCTTTATGGAAATGCAAAGCAGCACATCCCTCCAGCCCCCCAATATGTTTTACAAGTCATTTATTCCCAAGAAACTTAGAAGTAGGCTTAAAAAAATCTCCTTTTTGGCTCCATTATTCTAAAGCACCAACGGTGTAAACACATGGCAACAGCCTCAAACCTCTGGGCAGAGGCTCCTCCTTTGGGGTGATCCCCTCTGGAGCCAGGCTGCTCCTCGGGGCTGCGATGCTGCTCCCCAAAAGAGCTGGGGCACCTGCAGAGCTCCGGGGAGGCTCAGAGGCGCTTACACTGTGCTCACAGCCTCTGCCAGCCCATGCAAGAGGCGGGGATGGTGATGTTCCTGTCTCACTAACCTCTGGCTGAGGGGGGAAAGCGCAGGGATGAAGCAGGACCTAAAGCATCATGGGGCTCCCAAGCGACTCAGAGGAGGAGCAGCCAAACAGCGCTTCCTTTATTGATTTATTTATAGAGAATGAGATATTAATGCAAGACCTGTTGTTTGAACAGGTTTCCTCTTGCTGTGCTGAGAGAGAAGCCCTGCGGTGTGTGGGGGGGTGACTGTGGAGTGCTAATCCCTGCCTGGTCCCCTGTCCCCTCCTCACTCCATCTGTTCCTTCAGATGATTCGCTTTGACTTCTCAACTTCCTACTTCCCTTTCCCCACCCTGAGCGGGGAGTAGCTGGCAATTAAAATATTAGCAGGGGGGAAACGTTTCATAATGCACATGATTACTCCTTAGTCCAAGGAATTTTAATTAGCTGAACACACAGAAAACGAAGTTTTGCAGGTCGGACCCCACAGCCTGGTGCTGAGACCTCGCTGGCTGCCTTCGCCTGCCCTAATGTGCCAGGGATGGTCAGTTATTGTTGGGTCAGAGCTTGTGCCTCCAGATTTTCCTGCAGCTTTAGTATTATTTTTATGACTTTAGTTTTACAATACACAGGCTTTACAGCAAGGTATTTTTTGTGAATTTTTTTTTTTTTTTACCTTGGCTTTGGTTTTTGCTCAGTAGCATAATGAGATGATGGGATTTATGGTCAGCTCTGGGTCTTCTGTTACAGCTTTTTTTACCAAGATCATCATTTTTGCCACTATCCTTGCTGGCCTTTCTCTCTGGCTTTGGTCGTCCCCAGGAGTCACAGCCCACATTAGTCTCCAGCTCTTGTTTGAGCAGCCCAAGCAGGGCTTACATAGGAGCCGTTGTAGCTAAATAAAAGTTTCAAGAGCAGCAAGGTTTTACAAGTCTTCTGAGCTATTTCTGCTGTCATCCATTAACACCAGTCTGAGCAAAGCTCTGCTTACTGGGGACAACGGCAAAAAGCATCCTTGGCTGGAGGGCTGAGGACTAACACAGCAGTCCTGAATGACTCTCTGGGGACTGAGAAAGCAGCCAAGAACTGCACAAATCCAGGAGCTATAAATTGGGAAAAGGATAAAAAGGATCAGGGTATTATTTCTTAATGATGCCAAACTCAAGACTCAGGTGAGGAAGGTGTGAGCCAGCTCCAGTGTGTGCCTGAGCTGCTCCAGGAGGAGCTGCCTCATGGCTGAGGAGGCAAAGGCTCCACTCAGATGTGAATTTGGGGCTGTGATTCTGGGAGCAGAAGCCATGAAGGCTGCAGGATTCCCAGAGGCCACTGGAGGTAAACTTTCATGCAGTTTTTTATGAAGGGAAGCAAAGAGCATCCTTCAGCTGAGATCATGGTGAGAATTTGGGGAAGTCCCCACCTGGCATCCAGCAGCTTTTTCAGGCTGATTCTGGATCCAGCCCCGTCTCAGTAGCAGGACTCTCAATGCACAGCCTCAACTGTGTTTTACTGTAAGTGGGCTAATGAGATTCACTCATTAAAAACCCCGCCAGCCCGCCCACCCAGCCAGAGTGTGAGGAAGAAGATCCATCAAAAATCTTCACTCCCTTGATTTTGGGGAGTTAACGCTTGAGTCTTGTGATTTCCTTTAGCCACAGTCCCAGACTGGGCACCAAAGGACAAAGGGATGCTGGTACTGCAGCCTTGTTCCTTCAGCATCTCTCCAGGAGGGACAAAGGCCACAGCTCCCTTTCCACACCCTCATCTCTGACAGCTTGCAGAGACGAGGACATTTCAATGCTTTTGCTTACACTTTGCAAATATTGCCCCACATGTTTGGCCAAATACTGGATGTTTTCTCCTCAAGGGAAAAATCCCAGTTGCAATGTTGCCTGTGACAGTGCTAAGACGTGCAGAGACTGGGAGTGTTCCTTACAAGGGTGTGTTTCCTAGAGCTATGTTTTGGCTCAGCAAGTACAAGATCCTTATCTTGCAAGCCCTTCCCTGGAAAAGACCAGGGAGGAGTCCCTGGGGGTGTTACAGGAGTGGCACAGCAGGCACAACTGACCCTGGATGGGTCCAACCTCCTTGTGTCTTCCCCAAGCTTTGCTCCCTCCATTTCTCCCACCAACATCCCCCTCCTTACCACTGAAAAAAAAACATAAAGAAAGGAGGAATTTCTAGAGGATCCAATTGCCTGGGCATGGAAACCCTTTCCCGTAGCAGGAGCTCTCCTCCCAAAGCAGCCAGGGCAGGGCAGGGCTGAGTCTTCCTTCCAGCAAGATGTGAAGCTGTTCACTGGACAGTGTAAGTATTTTAGCAGCTTTATCCCCCACGTCTAAGTGCCCTGTCCACTCCCTGCAAATTCCCTGGGGTCTGGTGCTGAAGCAAAACCGAACCCCCAGCCCTGAAGCCAGTGTAGCCGAATTGTCAAGGAAAAGTTAAAAAAGTTTTCAGGAAAAGTTTTTAGGGAAAGTTTTTTAAGAGTTTTCCAGAAAAAGATTTAAAAAGAGGTGAGTTCATTCATGCTTTAAATGCTTCTAAAACCCAGCCAGGCTTGGCTCTGTGTGCAGCTGGGGCCCAGCTGGGACAAACCAAAGTGAGCACAGACCAGGATGAAGTGACTGGATGAGCAGTGCTTTGCTCTGGAGCCAGCCTTGGAGGCATGGCCAAGGTGGTGTGTGCAGGACTTTGCAGTGTCAGAGAGCTGGACCTTCAAGGACATCACAGGCACTGGTCCCTAGGGATGGTCACCATGGACTTTTGTGTCCATGAGCCATCAGAAGCTGTCTGTGCTGGCAGAGGGTGAAGTATCACCCACGTGCTGACCGCAGGGTTTCCCAGGGGACGAGGGCCGTTAGGAGCCACTGCAGGGACACACACAGCCTTAGTGGGCTGGACACACTTTTCCACAGCTCCTAAGCCAGGGAAAAGTAAAAGGGCTCAGTCTGGAGCAGGAAAAGTTGAGGGGAGGTGCTGGGATGTTAATCCCAGCTCCAAGAGCAGGGTAAATGGAAGGGATTAAGAACAGAGGAGACAAGTATCGATCAGCAATGGCACTTAGAGAGCTGGTCCTGTCCCAGAGCTGAGAGGGGTGACTGCCAGTGATCCTTTCCTGTGAAATCTGCCTGTGGAAAAGTAAAAATAACGCTACTCATCTAAGATTCACCAGCAACAAATAACCTAAGTCAGCAAGGCACTATCACCGGATTGCAAAGCCTCCCTCCCTGGAACTGCAGCCAGCCAGCCCAGCAAGACATCCCATTATATTTGGGAGTGAGACGAGAAATCTTGTATGGTTTCCCTGCAAGGGACAGAGCAAGTAGGGCTGGTTTTTTTGGCAGAGCCACAATAAATGCCACAGGAGGAGGGAGCCATCCTTTGCCAGTGCTGGGTGATGCAAGGCAGGAGCTGATGCTGCTGGAGCACAGCCAAGGCCGTCTCCTCCCCAGGCCAGGTGCTGCAGGACACAGATGCTGCAGGACCAGAGCCAGGCTGGGATGGTGCAATGCAACCCAAATCCAATCCGTTAAGCAGGGAGAAACAATATCAGGAAAAAGACACTTGCAGCTTTAGCAGAGAGCGTGCTGGAGTCAGCAGAGAGAGGAAATCTCAAAGGGGTGCTTGCTATCAGCAGTCAAAAAAGGGATAAGGGTGTGGGATAGAAGCAGAGCTGCAGAGGCTGGTAAAAGAAACTTTCACAGCTCAGTGTTCATCTTTCCCAAACTGCTGGAGGACTCAGTCTGACCTAGGCAACTCTGTCCTTCATCCCACAGGAGACTAATAGCAGCTCCAGGAAGAACAATGTCTGTCCTCAGCAGCCAGTGGTCAAAATAATAATAAAAAAAAGAGGCAGAAAGCAATCGAAGCCCAGGAGAGTGAGGTGAATTTCATACCAGGTAGGAATTTCCCATGGGAAGTTTGCTAGCTCTAATGCCACTCTCATAAAAATGAAAATTTTTCCCTTGGGAATATATCAAGATTGATGAAAAATTATTAGTTTCCTCTGGGAGCAGGGGTGGGAGAACCAGAGACATTCGCCTAGTCCCATTCCTGCCTTCAGGGAGAAAACAAAATTTATGGGCACTGGTTCAGCAGTCACATGTTGAGCTGAGAAACCCCACTGAGCTCTCCTAAAACTTTTTCCACAGCTCTGAATATCTCCTCCCATGGAAAAAAAAAAAAAAATCTGATATTGCATTTTGCCTGAATTCAAGGGGAAAAAAAAGGCTTCAAAATCACATTCTTGAGCATGGGAAGGGATTTCATTTTCCAGCTGACAGCAGCTGCCTTCTGTCAGCAAAATCTGTACTCTCTGTGGCTTGCCCTGCCCAGCCTGCCCCAGTGTCACCAGTTTAATTAGCTGCTGTCCCCAGTGTCTGCAGCTCAGCTTAACTTTGTGTGAACAAACCCTGCTGTGCTGGCCGAGCTGGGCTCCTGCCTGCACCCCGGAGAAATCACTGCCTTTCTTCATGTTTTTCCCCCAAGACTTCATGCCTGGCAGAAATTAAAACTTGGACGCTGGGCTCAAGTGGGTTCATACATGCCTTAGCCACTCAATCTTGTCTTTTATCTATTGAGGAAAATAGAAAAAAAAGGACCTAAGGGAAGTGAATCCTCCACTGAGCCTCGATGCACAGCCTTCCAGGCTGCTGGAGTCTGCCTGAGAGTGGGATTAATGTGCACCATGGGCACTTGTGGAGTCAAAGAGCATCCTCACCCAATGCAGAAAGGTGCAGAGAGGGGCCAGGAGGGCCACACGAGGCAGAAAACACAAAGACAGGCTGACAAAACTGGGCTTCAGGCTCCAAAAGAGATAATGGGAACAAAGAGTGGGAAAAGTGATGTCAAGGAAGGGAGGTATCCATTGTTCATCTTCTTCTGGTTGGGACAAGGTGAGATGGACTGAAGCAGCAGCAAGAACATTTGGGGCTAGAAAAGAGGGAAACCCTTCAAGGACAGCAATGAAATGTGGGTCAGGTTGGTCAGGAGAAGGCAGACACACTGACAACGGTGAAGAAATGAGCAGATGCACTGTCTGTCTCTGGGATGATGCAGACGGACCTGTTCCTGCCTGGACACAGGGCTCTGGACCAAGCAAATGTCTGAGGTTTCAATGGCTCCATATTCTGCTGGTCCAGCCCAGGGCCAGACCCTTCCTGACTCCCTGGGGGATACATTCACGGCCACTTTCTGTCACTTTGCCACTAGGTTTCCCAAATAACACCAGCACTCACCCTTGGCTTGGGCAGCCAGATGGGATCCCATGGAGGGAACTGGATTTACTGAGCTGCAAGGGAAACCTGTGCATCCTCATGTGAGCCAAGGGGCTGGCAACATGCTGGATGCAGCAAGTGGGGACAAAGACATCTGCTTGCAAATTTTGCATGGGCTCAGACAGCAGAGGGGACTGAGAAAACACCTCAGAAAGGTTTGTTGAAGTGATAGTTTTCTTGCTTGGCTCCATTAACTGGATCAGGAATCTCAACCGGTATCTCAGAGCACTAAAATTCTCTCTTTCCCTTTGGATACATGATCAGGAACAAGATCAAAAAAGACAGTAGACAGACAATATGTTTTCAGTGAAGAAGTGCAACACCAACGGGCTGCTCTGTATCTACTAGACTGACGTGCTTTTCCCTGCATCCCATAGCCATGTCTTGCTCCTTTCTTGGGGTTCAGATACCAGCCAAACCTGCACCAGCCACATTAAAACCCCTTCCCATGGCAATGAGCAGCAGTGAACTCAGGGACAGGGTTTCATCTCACTCTCAGGATAGAGGAGGGGAGTAGGAGAGATGCTCAGGAGGGGGTAACCCTGCTGCTATGGAGTTTACCAGCCTTTTATGGTGTCTGATTTTTGTCATCTGCAAAGCCATCAGCTGAAAACGTCAAATTAGTGCTGTTAGTCCACTGCGCAGCTCTTATCTGCGTCTCTCAGGATGGAAGACACTTCAAGATGATTATTGTTCCCCACTGCTCCTGAAATGAAATTGGCCCTCCCAGAGTGCTAAAAGGGAACCGAGAAATTGTTTGCCTGAATTTGCATGAAAAGCCCTGGAGACGTAATGAAAGGAGGTGACAAGCCCGGTGTCACCTTCTGCCAGTTAAATGACAGAAGAAAATACTTCCTTTGTGTTTCTGCTTCATTTTAGGGCCTTGATTGCCTCTCCTGCCCTTTTGCCTCTACCTCTCCCTGAGCTCCTAAGCCCTTTGCATCCGCCTGCCCCATGACTGACATGGGGGCTGCCTGTTTTGGAGCCTGGGTGATATTTTGCCACCTAAGAAAATATGGTCTGTCCCCCCTGGAGATGTGGACCCTATTCCCAGAACCACAACAGTATCTGTGTGTCCCGGGCATGGCCCTCTCACCTTCAACCCAGGCAAAAAGTGGGGCCCCCCTGATCTGGAACATCATATCCCACTGTAGCTTCTTCCCAGCTTAGGAAGTTCTGCACATTGGAAAGAAGTTCAGCAACACAACTTCGAGTCCCAGCCATCGCAGCTTGATATTTTCTTTTTGATCAACCTACTTGGCTGTGAGTAAGCAAGGAAACATGGTCCTGCAGGACAGACAGATGGCTGTGTGCCTCCAGGGCTCCTCCTGATTGCCATGGGATCATCAGCATTAACCTGCAACACCCTGGGTGGGGCAGGAGCTTAATGGTGGGGCTTTTCCGGTGAAAAACACACAGCATCAAGGCAGGCTGCACTGGAGTTTGTCTGGGGAGAGGTTCCTCGCTGGGCTGCCAGCAGCATTTCATCAGCCAGCTCCTGCAGTGCCCAGATGGAATTCCAGATCCAAGGGTTCACCCAAGCGTGCTCATACACGTGTGTGTGTGTTTGCCCACACTGGGCAGCAGGCAGGCTGTGCAGGCAGCTGGCTCGGGGGGAGCTGCAGCCAGCTTCCAGTAGGGAATTTGCTCACAAGTCGTATTTTGTGAAATTGCTCATTCCCACCAGCCTTGTGGTGTCTGCTGGCTTCTTCCTCACAGTGTTGGTTATCCCTGGCTTGAGGCTTTCCTTCATACTGGGAGCACCTTTTTAGATTTCACACTTGTGGAGAAGGCCTGGAAATAATAACTCAAACAGGCATGAAACCTCAGAAACCCAAAGGAAAATACTGAGATCACGGAAAATGGGAGTAAAATGTAGAAACTAATTTGCTTGGTTTGAGAGAGGAGACAAGATCACTCTGTCGGAGCAGTGCTGAGCCATCTCCTCCCTGAGAATTCTGGAAGCTGCTTTCCGAGAGTCCACTGGCTTCTCTGTTCCCAAAAACTTCATCCCACATGGGTCTTCCCTCTCCTACCTCCAGCCAAATAGCTGCTCAAGCACCAGTGCAAGTGTGTACGTGGTTGGAAATGACTGGAGGTGCAGGGAGGAACTGCAGAGACCTTAATCCACTTTTTTTCTTTCTTAATCCCTAAACAAGGAAGTGTCCTGGAGGAAGGAACAGCTTAGCTGGGGTCTCTCCCTTAGTTTTCTTCCCCTTTCATCAGCAGGGGAGGCAGACGTAAGCCCCTGCTCAGCAGACGGGTGGAAATGACTGTTTCAAAGATGGACACTGCAGCAGTGAATCCAAAAACTGGCCCCAAGGCAATGCCAGGAGGCCCTTCAAGCTCTCTGGGTCAGTCCCACAGGATGCACTCCATCACCACACCACCACAGCCTCAAAACTCTTTCTTCTTGATCAGTAAATCGGTTCCAGCTGTGCCCAGCCCTGGGGCAATGAAAGCCACTGTCCTGAACCAAAGAACCGTCCTCAGGTTCATGTGGCAAATGAAAAACAAAACAAAACAAACAAAAAAAACCCAAACAAAAAACCCAAACCAAACCAAACGAAACCAACCAACCAAACAAAAAAAGAGTTTTGGGATACTGTGGTTTAAAAAGCATGATGGGAGATGGGGTTGGGACATCAATCCAGGTAAGGAGCACAGGCAGAAAGGAATATGTGTGTGTGATGTTCTGTTTGTCCCGATTTGTTTTCTCTGCTATAATGGCAGGCTCAGGAGAAGGCATGAGCACGAGCCACCTCTGCCAGCTGCAGCAGAGCTTTTTGGGGTGATGCAACAGTATGGCACATGGAGGATGCAAATCTGTCCTGCCATGGGTCTGTGTTTAGTGTATTTAATCCCAGCACCTTGCTGGCTGCAGCTCTGTGAAGGACTCAGCTGGGTCTGCCAGCCCACAAACATTCCCATTTCTCCATCACCCTGCACGGCCAGTATTTTTCATCAACATCCACATCAGTCTGGGGAGCTCTAGAAAGGCTTTAAAGCACAGCAGCAGCCCCCAGTCCCAGGGAGAGTTTTGCAGGGCTGGCTTGTGGATGCATCCTGGCAGAGGGAGGGTGGGGTGATTACTCACATCACAGAGGTCCTGGGGAAGGGATTCCTGTCCTCAGTGGAGCTCTGGGTGATGAAACATGATGGGGCAGCCAGCACGTGCTGGGGCAGCCCTGAGGGAGTAGAGCTGATACACAGTGCCATGGGAACCCGGTGGGACATCACCATATCCATCACTCTCCCACACCCTGACACATCTACCCCAGCCCCAAGCAGAGCAGCACCATCCCCTTTCCCAGATGACATCTCCTGAGTGCAACATTGGCAGCATCTGCAGCAGACACAAAGTCCCACAGGGTGTTTCTTACAGGTTTCTGTCTGCTTTTGACTCCCTGAAGCAGGTTCTGCCCCTCTATGCTGGTAGCATCCCTCCCTGTGCTGGGTTACAGGCAGGCTGTGGAGCGCCTCACACGGGAAGAGTCACACCAGTGTCCTCATGTCACTGCTCGGAGAAACCATGCTGACACATTCTCCCTCTTCCCTTTTTTCCCACTTGCAGCAGTGCAGTGGGAGTTTTCTTGCTGCTTCACCTCCCACAGCCAAACAAAGGCGGGGTGTTGTGTAATGGGCATCATCAGGAAGGGAAACTGAGTCATGGCACGGAGGGTTGGGGTGACTGGAGGGGGACGAGGGAGGGCAGTGAGTAAGTCTGGCTCGGCAGGAGTTATGTGGCCAGAGGAGCCCACTCTGAAAGGGGAGTCAGGCACAGCAGTGACCTCCCTCCAGCAGACCTCGTTACCAGGGCGGGGAATAAACCTGCCTGGAGCAAGAGAGGAGAATCTGCGAACAGCCATCACATCCTTGGGAAAGCTCATTAGCTCATGGCTGTGAGGAGAGAAAATCAGATGGAAAAATGGGAATTGGGAGGGATCTTCCAGAGTCAACAAAAGCACCAAAAAGCTTGGCTACAGAGTCAGAGAAGGAAACTTGTGGGTCAGTGGTGAAATGAAAGCAGTGATTATGGTGGGAAAATGAATATATGTATATATGGCCAAAGAAAACCAAATAGCAGTCTTTTATGTTATGGAAGACATGAAATGTTAAGAATGCAAAAAAGCAAGATGAAAATACCAGGAAAAAAGCATGCCTGGAAGGGCTAAGGGCAATAAGAAAGGAGTAAAATTCTGTTTGTACTGTTACAGACAAATGCTTAATAGAGATGGCAAAATTGCTAATGATACATAACAGGCAGAAGCAGGCAGCAAATATTTCTGTTTGGTATTTGGAAATGAGCAGGCAGCTATATTTGTCTCACGTCAAGCTGCTGAAGCACTTTCTAGTTCATTAATTATGTGGCCTTATTAAATATCATCTGCCAGGAATAAACACTAGAGAAGTGGTAGGCCAGGGTGCCTCAGCTCCATGCCCTGCCTGAGCCGGATCCTGGAGTGAAGCCCAGAGCCAGGGATGCTGCAGGAGGTAAAGGTGAATTGGCTCCTGGAGAGGGGACACGGAATGACCAAGATCAGTGCTGCCTGCTCAGCCTGGCTTTAATCCTAGGCAAAGTAAAAGACAATCTGATGTAAGATTTGATTAATAAAGAATTAAAGGATAGAAATCTAATTAATGCCAGTCCACGTGGTTTATGGAAAACAATGTCTTGTGAAACAAAGCTGGTTCGCTCCGTGCTGAGGCGATGTGGGGTTAGTGGCAGTGACTGCACTCTGAACCAGCCTATGCTTTGTGGGGGCCCAGCTCTGAACTGGGAGGTGTCCTGGTCCCCAAAAACTGACACAATGCCTGGTAGCAAAGGGCATGCAGTTCTCCTTCTCTGCATGTGGAAAGGGGGTGCAAACAGATGCTGTCTACAGGGATGAGAGCTGTGAGGATGGAGGCAGAGGAGGTCTGTCCACAATCAGCAGTCAGTCCCTTTGCTCTCCCCTGCCCTGGCAGCACACACAGAGCCAAATCTGATCCACAAACAAGGAGCAGGGAAGGGGACAGGCATCCTCAGTCACATCCAGTAGTGCCATGCACACATAGTAATTGGCATTCACCCCCAGAATAGTGTGAAGCCATACGGGGCTCTGATGGGCACTGGGCAGGCATCACTCAAATGCCAGGGGCAGGGGGGTTTATCAAGGACTGCACATTTCTGGCATGCTGCTCATCACTCTGCTTTCACTCTGGAGGAGGAATTATCCTTACAAGAAATGTGAGGGTGTGTTACACCAGCTGGTCCCAAAGCATCTGTTGCATCACCTTGAGCTGCACCACAAGAGAGGGACTGCGAGAGCTGCTTGCAGGGAAGCACAGGCTAGAAAAGTCCTTTTATTGATGGGAAGGGAAAGGAGAGAATAGCTTCTCTTCAAGGCACGTGAGCAAAGGGGAAGAGGGAAATACAGCAGAGGTCTCAGTACCCTGGGTGCACTCTGGTGCCCTGAGCCTGGCTGGCCATGATCCCCAGTGAGGCCCCTTCCCTGCTCAGCTGTCCCCTCCCTAGGGACCATGTCCGCAGATGAGGAGCATAGAGGTTCATCTGCATCAGATTTATCTGCGCTCCAAGGCTCAGCCCGTTTCAGCCTCATTGCAATTCCATGTCCTCGTGGCGTCTCCTGACACTGGATCATTTACAATGCCCAGGAGGCAAATACAATGACTCATTATTATTAGTTAATGAAGCATCCAAGCACTAAACCCACAGTCTGCAGAACGGATAAAGAGCTCAGGCTGAATCCGATTTACCACGCATCTCACTGCCTCCTCTGGCAGTGATGGAGCTGCTGCCTCCTGCAGCCCCCCGGCCCCTTTCCTGCTGCTGTGGATGCAGGCAGCACTCATGAGCTGGCAGGGAGTAGGTCCAGGAGCATCCATCCCACTGCCAGAGCTGGTGAGTGGTGCTGGCTGCTCCCACTGTGTCACCTCGCAGACCAGAGACCACCAGCAAGGTGCTGGTATCTCCCCTCCTGCAGTGCCATGGGCTTGCCAGGGCAAATCCCTGACACAGAGCCAGCTTCAAAACCACCAGCCTCAGGTGACAAGGGACCCCAGTGGACAAGGGATCCCACTCTGAATTTCAAGCCTGCACCGAGAGATCTTGGTGGGATAAGGGCAGGGTGACATGAAGGACATGACACGTCCTTGGCTGGCAGCACGGATAACACAGAATTTCTTAGGCTGCATCTCCCTTCCCAGAAGAATAAATATTTGATAACAAATTACTTTGAAGATAATCCACTTAATCCTTTGCCATGCCTCCAGGTTTCAATATAATTAAAGTCTGATTAATTTTCTAGAGAAAAGCTAAAACCCCATGCCTCCCCTTGCCCCCTCTCCCCAGGGTGCAAGTGATGGGCTCAGCCCATGACAGGGGTGATGGGGTCCTGCCAAGCTCACTGCTGGTGGTCAAGCAGAGCCCAGAATTGGACCCACACACATCCTACATGGCTCAAATCACCAAGCTTGAAGCAAGGGCTTGATAGCCAGATGTGCTTCTGGCACTAGGAATGGCTGACACTGGCACGCAGGTCCCAGAAGCTGCTCACCCACATGGGTCCCTGGACTGGGCAGGGGCTTTTGACCCCATGTTAGCTCCTTTCAAACTCTTCCCCAGCCTCTCACTTTCATTAGACCTTGTCCTCTGCCCAGGGCAGCTGATGTCCCACTGGTGTCCCAGTTTTAAGGTGCTGAGGTCCGCAGAGCTGGTAGGATGCCCACCCTATGCTCTTCTGCATCTCCTAAGGGGTGGTGCAGCTCCACACTGGGGGTTTCAGATGCTCATCTCTCTAACCCCCACCTTCAGAGAGGCAAAAAATGTATTGTAGTGGTTTTGCTCGTGGCAGAGAGCTGCCAGCGTGGGCTGGGGAGTGGCACAGAGGGGAGGTGTGTGGGCTGTGCCCTGCTAATGGAGTAGGATCACCTTTCCACTCCTCGAGTGCCAAAACCAGGGTTGACTCAGTTGATCAAAAATAGAGAGTGAGGGGAGGTGTGAAAGCCAGGGAAAAAAAGGAAAATAGGAGAAAAATAAAGAAAAGCCAAACAACCTGACTAAGACAATCTGCATTCGGCTCCCTTAAGGTCCTGGAGCTGGGAGGCAGGAGCCAGGCACTTGGGGTATTTCAGAGCTGATTGATACATCCAGGGAGCCACACCAACATGTTCATGCTCCCAGATGTGGCAGCACTGGTGCTCACGTGGATGGTGGCAGCTCTGACTTGGTGTCACAGCCCGCAGCACACAGGGAGGGGATCCAAGGGGTGGACATGGAGGTGATGGCAGCAGGTGACGCCAATGGAAGTGGAGGGCAGGACCCTCACTCTGCTCCTCACTTCCCAGTGCAGCTACTGGGGACTCAGACATCCAAAAACACCACGAGGTGCACCCTCATTCCCAGCTGTGTCCCTTGTCCTGGAGCTGTTTGCAAAAAAAGCAGGTTGGATTTTCTGGAGTTTTGCTGGTTGATGTTTAGTGGAGCAACCCAGAAAGCCCCAGCTTCCCTACAGACCACTGCCACAGTGTCCCTGGGGCAGCATGGGCTGAGCTTGCCCCAGCCCCATGTGCACCCTGTGCCACCAGAGCAGAGCAGAGGAGAGCACAGAGGCAGCCCTGGCAAAGCAGCTTTCCCAGGCAATACTGGGAGAACGGTCATTGCTGCATTCAACTCTGACTCTTGGTCCCGCATGACTGGTGTCACCACCTTGTCATCATCAGGGAATTTCACAGGACTGAGCCAGCTCCTTTCCTCCTGAATTTTGAGGCTGGATGCCCTCAAGAACTCCCAGCTCCAGAACAAACCAAGAGGAGAGAGCCAAGCAGCCATGGTAGTAGAACTGCAGGGAGGTTTAGGTGGGAACTGTCCCTGCTTGCGGACATCATAGCACATGACAGGGATGAAGCCACCAGCCTTGGTGCCAGGCAAGCCGAGCTGTCCATGCCAGCAAGGAGAACATCGTGTTTTGCCCACTTCTAACAATGACATGAATCCTGGCTGAAATTAACACTGTGACTTCACTGCACCAGTCCTGGTGGGGCTTTCCTTATCATCTGCCCCAGGATAGTTGTGTTTTCAGGTCAAACCTGTTAAGAGAAGCTTTGGAGCTCAGGACATTTCATTGCAGAGCAAAACCCCCTGAGCGCAGGGAGCGTGAGAGAGCGGCACAGAGCCACGCTTATCAGATAGCTCAGCCCAGTCAATGTCGGCTCTAAGGACACAGATAAAGCTGTGTTATTCAGAATATGAGAGTTTGCTATTGAATGTCAGTAGCTGGCCAGTGCTTTTAAGCACCAAACAGAGCAGGCACCTCGCTGCAAGCCGGGATGCTGCCTTGGAGCTGCTTCTGCGGCAGGCACGTGTGCAGGGATGTGAAAATCTGCTGAAGAGAAGGAGCCAGTTGTCGAAGGCTGCCAAATTGTCAATGGAAAAAGAGTTACACTGCTGAAGGATCAGTTATTCAACAGAGATGGCAGTTTCATTGCTGGGATGAATCAAAGAGCCGTGGCAGGAGAACTCTCTGCCCGGCAGAGGCTGTGCAGCCGTTAGGGTACGTGCTGCTGGAGGCTGTCAGAGCGATGCTGCTCCTCAAGAGCAGGGAGTTTTTCCAATAAAATATCACCAGCTTTTGCATCACAAGGGCCAGGGTTTACATTAAATGATAATGATGAGGAATAAAACTCAGCATATTCCCAGTTTTACTCTTGCAGGTGCTCAGCACAGTGCAGCCTGTGAGGTAAGCGAGCTCTGCTCAGTGTACTTTGCTTTTGCTGTACCCCAGAGTAACCCTGAGGAAGGGAGTAAACAATTGCTTTCATAAGCCTTCCTCCCTTCCTCTTTCCTCCTCCTATTTCCCCTTCTGAATTCAGATTTCCAAGCAAAACCAGGCAAAGAAACTCCCATGGTGGTCACTGACTGAGCCCACTCCCTTCACCCAGCTGCAGCAAGGAGAGATCTTTTAGGAGCATCATGCTGGGCTTTGTCTCTCCCCTTACAGATCCCGGACAGCCTATTCAAGAGACCATGGGAAAACAGGTTGAAATCAACCTCAATCACCACCTCCAGAAAACATGTGGCAGTGCAGGAACCCCAAAGGCCCTTCCCTGGCTGCCCTTCTCCACTGACCCCTGAGCCCCAGCACACCCTTGAGGGCTGTGCCCACACTGAGACACATGGAGTCCACCCAGGGCAATGCCAGCAGGCAAGTTTTGTATTTATTTCCCTTGAAAATATGTCCTTAACGGGCACTTAACATTATGCTTAAGTGACAACGAATTACACATTTCATTTAAGAGCAGGCACAAGGAACAGTGTAATTCCCTATAGACTAATGGTGCATTTCTCCTCACAGACAGCCAATTAAATATTTAATCAGCACAATAGCCGCTTAAGTATTGTATATGGCCATAAATACAACCCAATACATTTCCATGCCACATTAAGCTGAAGCTTGTAGACACTTGTCTCCCCAGCATCAGGCACGACAGCTTGGTCAACGCATCCTTGGAAAGCAGATTCTATTTATTTTCTGTCATATTAAGCAGACATCATTTCTATCCTGTCCCAGCCAAGTATATTAACTCTTCAGCAACACTGTATGAATAATTTGCATCAAATTGTGGAATAGAGGAAGATTGCCACCTTCCTGCCCATCAGCTGTCTGTGAGGTGACTGCAGATGTACCTGAATAATTTCTCTTTGGGTCACATCCTGGAGCTGCAGCAGCGGCTGGAGGGACATTCCTCTCTGTGCTCCTCGGGTGCTTTAGAACAGACAAAAGATTCAGCAATTAAAGACACAAGCTAGGGAAATAGGGGAAAGAAAAGAATCCTGCTTCTCGTGTAATGGAGAGGGCTGATGTTAAAAAAGCACTAAAAATTACTTTCTCAGATAGGGCATTGCCAGAGAGAGGCAGGGAGGGATGGGGCTTATGGAACCCCCCAAGGACACACTGGAACACTCAGTGTGGGCTCTCAGTCAGGGCACAGCACACACTGTAGGCATGAGAGGGGTTCCCCACAGGCAAGTGGAGCCAGCCCCAAAGGAGAACAGGGCACGCAGGGCTATGTCCAGTGCAGAGTACAGAGAGAGAAACAGTCATTCCTCTTTCCCACCATGTAGGAGATGTGTTCATTCCACCAGTGTCTTCTTTCAGGTTTGATTTCTATTCAGCTTGCTTTCAGTCTCCACTTCCCAAGCTCTCATCGGCTCAATTATAACTGTAACTATTTACAGTGTATTGTTGCAAAGTGAATCAATAAACCTGAAGCAAACACAAGCCAAATCCTCAACAATCTGAATGGCTTTGTGTTGGCTGCAGTGGGTGCTGCCTCCCACAACCCCCCTGAGTTTCTCAGGTAAGTGCTGTTTGGAAACACAAGGATCATTCCTGCTACAGAAAGTTAAGAACGATGGGTTTTTGACAGCTGATTTTCCTTTCTGGCTTCTGAGCAACTTCAGATACAAGTCAAAATCCTGTTCTCCATTCTGCAAGCCACAGTGATTTGTGCTGGTAAAGCAACAAGAGTAATATAAGCCCTTGTTTACAGAGATAAGTTACCCTTGGAAAAGGGGTCTTTGCTTGATTTCAAGACAAGCACATAACAAGGGCATCCTGTGATACAGCACCTAAACAAGGCAGACCCTGAGCAAGAGTGGGATGTAGGGTCAGACAGCCCTGTTCAGGGCATTTCTAGGGCTTTGGAGAAACACAGAGCAGGGAGACATCACAATGCAGGCAAGGGAACAGGTGCCTGCCTACCCCACACTAAGAGGGAGCTCCCAAACATCTGAGCCGTTTAACTAGAGGGGGTGCACCATGGTAAACCCTGCAAAATGTTGCTGTAACAAGGTTTTTCAAGGGTTGTAAGCCTTCGAGAGCTGGAGACTGTGAAAGGGTGATGTGTACGGAAAGGTCAAACTACAGGAGGGGCACCAGGTTTTGGTTAATTTTATCTGTCTTAGAATAATTTCTGTAGAAATCTGTTGCATTACACAAAGGTTTGGGGAAAGCAGAGGCTGTGTGACTTGGTGGAGATCAGTGCACAAACCAGGCACCCCAGCACCATCCTGGCCCCATGACCAGCAGATGGGGTTGGCTGGGCTGAGAGGGTTCACACCTTCCCAGTGAGCTGTGGTGGCCAGTCAGGACAGTGACAAGGGGCTTCACGACCTCACGGGTCTTCAGTCTGACATGTTATTCCATCCCGGGCCAGGCTATGAGCAGGCTGTTGCTGTCTGCAACATCTTGGCTGAAGCACAGTAAGACTTTAAGCCAAACGAATGCCCTTGTTTCTGTGCTCCTTGCCTTAATTACAACCTGAATTTTATCAAAAGTCAATTTGATCCTAGACACAGAGAGATGGGGAGAAACAGAGCTAGGAATCTACCTCCAGGTGCCCCCAGCCACCCCCACTGTCTTCCTACTAATAAATCCCCTTCCATTAGGAAACAACAGGCAGGTGCTAAGGGTGGTTTACACTTTTCTGTCTCTGTTGCTCTTACTTCAAGCTCTGCAACAGCTGCCAGGAGCCATAAATCACTGAGCACAGTCCTGGAGCTGGGGATCACTGTCTTGTAAAACAAACATCTTCCAGATTTTGTAGCACCTGATGCTAGTTATAAACTGTTGGTTGTTGAATTCTTCCTCTTCCATTTATTTCCCAGCCCCTCATCTCTGCTGCTCCTTGTCTGCTATATATCTTCTGTTTATTGTTATTTCTTTCCCCCCTTTGTTTTAATAACTCTTTTACTGTGGATTCTTGTAAAAACAGCTGCTACAGACAGTAAAAAAAAAAAAAAAAAACCAAAAAAAAGGAAAAAATGATATCTAGAAACAGATGCCCTGGCATTGCTTCAGCTGTAATCTACTAGATTTATAATTCCTCTTCAATTCAATATTGATTCAGAATAAAGCAACTCAAAACACACTGGCATCTCACAGCTTTTTGTAGTCTTCTTCTGTCTTCTTCTGTGCCATGACATTTCTCTTCATCCACACAAATAAAATGTGCACAGAAACAAACAAATCCAAGCTGTTGAGATGCACCCAGGTGCCTGTACAGCAGAGGGTTTACGTCTGTGGAAGCTCAAAGGAATGCTGTCAACTCATTTTTTATTGTTTTAATTTCTTTCCCCTTGTCCAGCATTATCTACCTCCTCTCAGCATCCCCCCTTAAGTCTCTCTCCTTACACAGTCCCCAGAGCTCACACAGAGGTGATGGCAGCCCAGCAGCCCCAGGGCAAGGCGTGATACCTGCCACAGGATGCAGTTGGGGCCATTCCTCTCGGGTTCTGGGTGCAGGAGCTCAGCGAATGGGCACCGAGGCTCCTCAGCCCATCTGCCACTGAACAGCTCCACAGGGATTAGCGAGTCCCTTGGCACCACAGCGAAAAGGAAACACTACATTTCCTTCCATAAAGTGCCTTGAGAGCCCCCAGAGAGGGACAGGAGAAAGACATTAGCACACGTCTCTTGGATCTATGAAAAAAAAAGCCCATTTAGGATGTATGTATAAAATACAAAGCTTATGTCCCCACCAGCAAGCACAGCCACCAGGAGTCCCTGAAGCCTGCCTTTAAGTAGCCCATCCACCAGCACACAGAGTTCTTCTGACTGACCCCACACCGATGAGACTGTACCTAAGCGCAGAGGGGAAAGGTTGTTTGCAGCCTAAAAAAGGAATATCCAATATCCTTCTTTGAATGTTTCTCCACACTTTAGATAATGCCACCCATGTCATATCTCAGTTTCTCTCAGGGCTATTTGGTTTGCATATTTGGGACTATCCATGCCTGGCTCTTCCCTTCCAAGCCGAGACCCCCTTTTTCCCTCCCAAGAAAGCTCTGCCAACCCTACAGGATATTTCATCCCAGCAGAGCTCCCCTTTGGGTACTGTAAATTAGCCTATCACTTTCTTCTTCAGCAAAGGAGGTAGCCTGGGCTCTCTTTAGGCTGTGAAACCCCAGGTAGTCTCCATTACATCTCACCCAGTTATGGTGCTCTCCAAACCCAGCACAGATCCTTGGGTTCCTTCCCACATTCTCCCTTGTGTTCCCTGCCCCTCTAGATGCCTTTCCCTCTGAGGAGATGGGACCAGCCCAAGGGCAGCACATGAAGCCCAGCAGCCACACGTCTCTGTGCTTACCTAAAGTCAGGCTCTAAGAGCCGCAGATTTAGGAAGTGGGAGCAAAGTATCAGTCCTACGATAAGGTGAGAAATGTCACTTCTAGCAGAGCTGCACTGCTGCAGGGCATTTGATTTGGGGAAACAAGCTCCAGCTCACCCAGCCCACAGCCAGGCTGTCTCAGTTGGACAAGAAGTTCACTGATTCCCCTGGCTCTGTCACATGTCAGCCTGGAGCTGAGAAACCCTCAAGCAATCATTTGTGTTGCTGAGCCTGGAATGGCAGAAATGCTCCCAGAGATGTTGCCAAAGGCTCTACATCAGCAGAAGAGATGCTCTTCGTGCTGTCTGCCTGTAGATCGGGGTGTTCTGTTCTCCCTCAACATGGAACCCCACAGCAGGGTGGGTGATTTCTCCAGCAGACAGGAGAGATGGGAAGACACATGTTTTTAGCAAGCTCAAAATCCATCTTCAGCATGTTGGCCCAACCAGAAATATGTGCTAGCCAGCAAAAATGTCACAGGCAGGACTGTCTTTCTGTGCTGAGACTCCCTGAGGTCCCAGCTGAATGTCAGGCACAGCTTGCTGTAACCAGTCAGCCAATGCCCCCTGCTCTCTGCCCAGGTTGCAGCACAGCAGAGCACACAGATAATACTGGAAAGCAACCAGGGAATGGCAACAGTGAATTAATTGAATGCTTTCAGCAAAACAGCTTGGAAGGCAGGGGTTGTTGTGGGTCTGGGGGTGCACCAACGCATCAGCACATCTTGAGCACATCAGCAGTGTGATACCTAGAATGCCCCCCCGGCTCTGTACTCAGCTCTCAAAAACAATGGTGGATTTTGCAGCTTCAAAAGTATCACATTTTCTGTGCTGTCTCCTCCTTTCCCGTAGGAACTGTCACAAGATTGAGCCCTTATGTGAGGTCTGAGGTCTGCCAGCCTCAGAGCTGAGGGGAGAGCTGGGGCCCATCCCCTGCCTGAGGTTTGTCACAGCGTCCTTGAAATCTGCTTGTGTGAAACAATTGGGATTTAACAAATTGGCAATCTCCAAGGGGAGAAAAAAAATGTTCTGTTGAAGCATTTCCAACCAGCTCTGTGGTCACTATTTTTCTTTCAAGATCTGATGTGTTGGCAGAGATGCACACCCCACGTGCAGTCCCCCAGGGTGGCCTCTCCCTCCCTTGTGTCTCCCGCCTCTCAGAATCGTTTCCAGCTTTATTCTCCACTGCTGTCCATTACTGCTGTTAGTTACTCTGCCAGTCAGCGCTTCCAGGAAAGTGGAGAGCCTTTCCAACGTGGCCCCAATGACCACGTTTGGGATTGGTCCTGTCCCAGCCCAGGGAGGGACGGGATCCCACGGGAAGAGGGATGATGTGGGGAGTGGCCCTGACACCCATCACCAACCAATCTGGGATGGTCCTAATCTGATTATTTTTTGGCTCCTTCAGGGTGGCAGAGGACAGTGTACACAGCCAGGACACACACACGGGTTGGTGATGGAGATTCATTAGGCTTATTGCATATCCTGTTAAACACAGTTATGAGACTCTCTGTGGCTCTGACACAGCTCTCTAGCAAGATTTGCAGTTGTGTTGCTCTTCCCTGGTCTGTCTTTATTTATTTTAGGGAAGGAAGGGGGAGCTGGACTTGATGGTGGCTGAAAAAACAGTCCCCATAGGATAGTCTATGCTCTTGCAATCCCTGTGCAAGAAGCAGGGAAATGTGATTTCCCAGATGAGAGCATCTCTCCTCTGGTGCTGGCCACATTTACTGTATGTTCTCCTTCCCTTCTCCCTTCTCAGACAGACCAGCAGCAAAGTGAGATGTTGCTCTTTCAACTCTGGGTCACCTGGTTCCTCTCTTCCTTGCTTTCTTGGGCGAAGCCACGAGTCAGGTCTAGGCTGAAATCCAAGAGTCCCAGAACTGACTTTTTTTCCCAGTTTCCAACAAATGAAGCAAGCAAACACCAGAATTGCATCTGGCTGTGCTAGGGCACAGCAGACCATAACCCCCCACTTTTGTCTCTACCTTGGTAAAAGGGGGACCCTCAATACCACCCTTGTGACCCTGGACCAACATGACTGTGTGGCCACCACAGCTTGGGCTGTTATTTCCCCTCCACATCCTCTCCATGATACAAACAGAGTTCACCGTCAGGTCTTCCTGGGGGGATGAATTTTCCTGACTGCTCTGAAACTTTTTGGTGTGTTTCCCAGGAGGAAGAGTCTGGAGGAATCCCATGGGAAGTGCTTTGTCTTACAGTGCTATGTACTGCAAGATAATGGTTATTATCACGCTCAAAGAAGCTGTCAGTTATCTTTCATCCTGCTGTATCCCCTGGGAATAAGGCAGAAACCTCTGCACAGGTCTTTGCTCAATAGTCTTAACCATAAGGCTGCTGAATTAGCAATCCTCAGCAATAGTGACAGCAATGGGATGTGACAACCACAGCCTGGGATGTCTCTGGTATCTCATGTTGGCCCTGTAGACTCACCTTCTAAGCAACAAGGGCATGGGACATGCAGAGTTTTGCTTTCCAGGCTTCCTCCAAAGGCAGTATTACCCCTTCTCCCTTCCCACCCCCACCCTCAGCCCACTGTTGGTGCCTCCATGTCCTCCTCCCTGCAGAAGGAGCAGAGGGAGCAATGAGAGCTTGTCACAGTGAGTTTTCCTGATGGTCTGCAGATTAATCCCTGCCTCCCACGCACTCAGCCACTTAAGGTTGTTCTTCACTGCCCCAGGAGACTCCTGACTGGCTGCCTCACTGGGCAGAAGGGGAAGGGGGAGGAGGGTGGGAGGGATGGACTGCACACTACAGGGGGAGGAGAAGGAAGGACATTTGGGACCTTGGAGGAAGGCAGCACTCAGCATGTTGAACTGCATCTCTCCAAGTCCAAACCTCTGGTCCAAGTGAGTCACCACAGCATCTTTTGCAGTCAAAAAAAGGGAAAACACCTCCAAAGGAGCTTCTGCCTGTTAGAAATGCCTGTTGGGCAGGGTCTTCCAAGGAGACAGCTGCCTCTTCACTGACCTCCAGATGCTCCCCGTGTACTTCTGGATATTAAAGGATAATGGGATTTCTGTTGAACTAAAAGGTTCAGCTGATGGGAGGGGAGCCATACAATTCCTTACACAATGTCTTTGTGTGTCTTAGAGGTCAGAAGCTTTAGCAGACTCTGAGGCAATAGAAAGAACAAGGCAGCTCTGGAGACATGACAGAGAAAACATGAGGTATCCAAATCTGACGATAACATGTGAGTTCAGCTCTAAAAGATAAAAAATTGGTAAAATACACTGAGCCCTGAGCAACTCCATCCCAGGCTGATGGCTACCTACAGCCACAGGGCAGCCTGGAGGAGTGAGGCTCGTTGAAGACATGGAGGACAATGTTTTTGAGACACAAAGGACCTTACCCAGAACAACTCATCCCATGGGCCTGAGCAGTGAGATCCTGGTGGCACAGAGCTCTCATCAATCCCAGTGTGTCACCAGAGATCAGGACTGTGACTCCAGTGGTCACCTGCCCTCCCAGTCTCATCCTCTCATCCCATCCCAAGTCACATCTGTGTTGCTTCTCTGCTTTTCAAACACTGCTTTTTCTGCCTTTCTTTTTAGAGACAGAATATAAAGGACAAAAGACCTGTTTTCCTTCTGGCTCTTGAACACAAGAGCCCTTGGAGAGGACCCATTTTAAGAAAGGAGAGCCTTCCCCCCGCTGGAAAAGCGGCTCAGCAAGGGCAGGCTCAGTGCTGTGCCCTCCAGTTGGGCACTTGAGACACCTGCTAACAGCCACTCCAGCTGTCAAATGCTCCTCCAGCAGTGGCAGAAACCAATGTCTGCAAGACAAGCCCCAGCAGGATTCATGGGGAAGGGGCGGAATTCATGTGGGGAGGAGCCCTCAGCCCACACCTCCTACACTGGCTCATGGTTGGGGTGGCAGCAAAGCCGCCTTCTCCCCGATGTGGGCACCCCATAGGTGATGGCCAAGAGCACCTGCTGGGTGTGTTGGTCCCCCTCCAAGGCTGAACAGATCATACTTTCAATCCAGGGAATGAAGAAGCAGGAGGCTCCCATGAGAAGGGCTGCCCAGGCTCCCCTTGCTGATGGCAGTCATTTTTTCTTCGGTATGAAAAATCCTGAAGCCGATTTTATGTCAGATGCAGAAGGCAGAGCAAGATCCCGCAGAGGCCACTTGGCACATCTGACTCTGTGCTCAGAATCATAGAACTGTTTAAATTGGAAAAGACCTTTAAGATCATTGAGTCCAACTGTTAACCCAGCACTGCCAAGTCCACCACTAAACCAGCCCCAGGCTTGTGCTCCAGGGTCACATCTCACCTCAGAAAGGCCCAGCGTTTCTGCCCTAGCCTTGCCTGGCAGATCATTCCCTGCTTTTTTTGATTCTCCACTTGGGAAGGCATTCTTTGACATCTGTTCTGAATTTGATTCTCCTCTATTTAGGTTTTATAGCCCTTGTTCCTCTCCCCTCGGTAGGACTGAATGTAGTAATTCAGAGGATATTATCCGTATCACTTATGTTTTTAGTCACTCCACCTAAATTTTCTTATAAACAGTTTTATTTTTCCCTTTCTATATTTTTTAGTGCTGGGTTAAGCATCTTTATCCTGATTTCCCCTTTCCACATGGTTTTTTTTTAATGGCGTAATCAGAGTTTATCACACTTAGCAAACAACCTGTTAAAGGAGAGTTTGAGCATTGAAGTGTTCTTGATCCACTGCAGATCCACCCTAAAGAATGCCTCAAACCCCAGCGATGTTCCTCTCATCCTAGAGTGCATCCAGCAAGCCGGAAGAAGAGCAGACCTGTCCTCCAGGTTCAGCTCAGTGATGCACAAACTAATCCTGTTCACAGGAAAGCTGCAAACCTCCCTTGAAATCAGCTCTCATACATGCATTGGAGCATGCCTTTAAAATCCTCCTTATTAAAACCATGTAAGCCCATGGTGAGCACATTTTAAGAGTCGGTACCTGTTCCAAGCACTAACGGCTGCTATGGGAAACAGTCAGAAAAGTGAGGCTGAAGGCTAAGATGTCCAAATCTGCCTTAATTATTAGAGCGTGAGCTTCCAAATCCCTCGAGAAGCACGGAAAGAGTTGGCCTCAAAATTCACGGTGTGCTCAGAGAAGCCAGGAATCCAGGGAGTTTTGGGGACATCTTGACTGCAGTCTGCCTGCCTGGCTCCACCGGGCTTGGAATCAATCCGATTCATTGCAGCAGCTCTGAATTCAGAGCAGAGGGAGCAGACAAGGCTCATTGACTACACCAGCCAGAAAGACTGCAACAGTTGTGGTTTTCATTTTTCCTTTAAAATAAGGTTACTTGAGTAGTCAGCCAGGAATAGACCCTCTGTCTCCTCATCCCTAAACTGAGCCCCACTGATAATTATGCACAAACTGTCAGGGCTGCTTTGGAAAAAGAGCAGCCTGCCAAGGCTCTGTGCAAGGCTTTGCCTGGAGAAGTGGAGTCTTCAGTGACCACCAAAGTCCAGAAGGAAGAGCTGGGACCATTCAGACCCTGCACAGTACAGTAAGAACTTTTTCCCTTCGGCCACTCATGTTCCTGATGGTTGGGAAGCCTGGCCAAGAGGTAGGCAATAGATTCATGTTACTCCTGAGGAAAAGCATATTGCCATGCAAAACAAATCTTTGGATACATTGGTGCATCTGTTTGCACTGTGGAATGCACGAGGCTCACATCCCTCCTTGCTTCATGCTCTGCTCCAGCATTTATCATCAGCAATTTCCCCTGCCACAGTCAATCAATGAAATTATCTGATTTGCGGCCAGCGGAGTTAAAAATCTTACACTCTGGGAAACTCAAAAGCTTTGATGCTTTTGTACCTCTCCAGGCTGCAGACAGACCCAGCGTCTCCTTCCACTTTGCACCAGGCTGGAGGAGGGACCGCTGGCAATGGCACTGCTTTCCAAGCAAGACCCTGAGCCTCCTCCACCAACATCCAGCTTCAGCCACCTCCTCCTGCCCTGCACTGCTGGGTTCTGTTTGTCCAAAGTAAATGCAGGCAGATTTCCCTGTTGACATTGGGGATTTTGCTTGCTCAGGTGGATCACCATTTTTATTTTATTTATTTTTCAGCTAAATCTGTGCATAGGTCTGTCCTATGCAGATAAACCCCCAGGTAAGTCATGCCACAGATAAATCCCTACCTTGCTTCCCATCCACGGAACAAGGTTTCTTAGATGTTCGTCTCTCCATTCCTGGGAAGCCTGGTAAGAGGGTTGGATGCTCTCCTGCAGTGACAATGTTGTAATTTCTTTTTAAAAGCCTGTAATCATCTCAATTCTGTGAGCTACTCAAGCATTTATGTTGTTTTGCAGCATCTTGAGTGTCGGCTGGAAGCAGCTCCAGGTTTTGGGGGAGTCCAGCAGGATCACTGTGGGGGGCTGTGCTGACAGGCACCCCCACACTGAGCAGCAGAGGAGGGATGTGCTCCTTCTCACAGGTAAGTGGGTTCCTGGGTATTGGATTTTATTGGTAAAGAAAAAAAGGGGGGGAAAAAACCCCAACAAATCAATTCTGTTCACATGAGATTTTAGCTGAACTTCAGCTAATAAACACAGAAGGATAAAGAAATGCTGTGGAAACAAAAGCCATGTTGTGACACAGCCACGGCTGAGGTTCATTCATTTTTTAAAGATTGTTTTTCCTTTTCTCCTCCTGGTTAAAAATGAGATTTGCAGAGAAGAGAAAACAGCAGCAGCATACAAACACCTATCAAAAAACCCACCCAAAGTGGAGGAGCTGACTTTCCCTGCGGGTGCAGCCATCTGACACCGAATGCAGTGCAGACACAGAGACCTGGACTGGAGCTCCACGCTCCACCCCCCATAGTGGCAACATGTATCTGCAGCATCTGGTATTTTGATCCCCATTTCCCCCTTGCAGATATGACAACCCTCTGGCAGTGTATTCTCCCCCTAACCGGTGTTGTCAGGCTGGCACAGCAGCCGAGGGTTCGGAAAACCAGCTCTACTCTCTCTCATGACCACTTAGCAGGAGAGGGGGGATCCCATAACCATTTGGCTCACTTGCAGGTATGCAAAGGACTGCCTGCTTTCCATTTCCACCCCTGCAGTAGTCCCAAGGTCAGAATCCAGCCCTTCACATGAGTCAGCCTTTGCCCTGAGGAGCTGCAGTTGGAGGAGGCCAGAAGGCAGGAGAGCACTGATTCCCTAAGTCTGTGCCATCTCGTCTCCATGCTGTCATGCCATCTGTGGGTTTTATCCCAGGAACTCCTGTCACATCCACTCCCATTAGCATTTTTCAATGCTCTCCTGCCCTTTCCCAGCATCTGCTGACCAAGTCCCTCTGGTCACCCCTGCTCCTCATCCTTCATCAAGGCTTTTAATTTTCATGATGCCGTTACCCACTTTTGCTGCACTCTGCCTTGTAGCGTCTCAACACACGTTGCAAACCAGGCAGCCCAGCTCACTAGGAAAGAGAGCTTCCAAGTGGGGATTGAGCTGCTATTAATTTATCCTATATTTGTTTTGAAAAGATGCCTGGGGAAGGTATACCATTTCCCTTTCCAGTTAGAGGCTTAAGAGCCACAGGCTTTCTTCTTTCTCAGAAATGTAAATCCATGTTTGTTTTTCATGTACCAGATTAATCCCGAAGGCATTGCATCCAAAAGGCCAAAATCAGAGCTCTGCCTCCACCAAAGCACTTCAGGAGAAAGAGGAGAGGGAAATACGTTCTACCTTTACCAGAAGAAACATCTATTTATTTGGGACTGAGGCAGCTGCATGGAGTATAAATGATTTTAACTGGTAAGCCCAACAGGATTCACTCCCTCTTAAAGCAGAAAGGAAAGGCCTGGAACAGCCATTTCCAGAGTGGTCACCGAGGAGCAGCCAGACTTCAGTTCCTATGAGGCTCTTCACAGGGTTTGATTGTTTGGGATGTTCTCACACATACAAAATACCGATCTACCTGCAGCACCTGCCATAATCTGTTCCTAGTTAAAACTGGTGCAACTCTGCTGAAGTCAATTTATGAGGCAAACATTTAATTTAGCAAGCAGGCTCACAATCCTAAATTTAAACATATGTCAAGCCAGCTAGTGGCTTTGTTTTAATTAACTCTCAAACTTTGTGGCTGTCATTTCTTTATATAAATGAGGATGTTCTGCCAAGGGCAGCCTCTAAGCCTGTGTGCATCCCTACGAAACCGCCTGCTATTTCACAACCACTTTTCAAAGAGCTCTTGCAGAGGCAAGGGGATGTGGATGTTATTATAAGGGTCCATATGGCAGTACACTGACACTGCAGTATTAAATCAGAGGTATTGTAGCTTTCCAGCCTGGATTCTCACAGTATCAGGTAACGTATATGTAGCTTTATTGTTGTACAATTTTAGTGGCTATGCATTATTCAAGAGCAGCCAAAGTCTCTGCACTGCCGGAGGTGATTCAGTGATGATAAAGGGAATATGCTTTGCTCTAAGGGCAGGAGCAAAGGGATTTCATGGGTCGGTATCTTCTCCACCCACGGAGAAACAATGGAAGCATTAACATTTCTAGTAAAGAAATCAGCTGGCGACAAATTCTCATCGATAATTAAAATGAAAGTACAAGCTGCCTTAACATGTAGTTAGACTTAGAAACTCTAACCTGCTCTCTAAATTAAATGCTTTCCTTTATAATTTGGCTCTCACAGCAGGCACTGAAATCTGCTGGAAGATGCCATCTAGTGGGTTATGGAAGTTTATTTAAGTTTAAAATCCACTTGCTGGTGTGGGGTGAGGGTGGCGAATGCTGGGGTGCGTAATGGTTTACGTAGACTTTTTGTTCTTGCTCTAGGAAATAAGATACTTCCCTGCGGGGGTTTGCATTGGAAGAGAAGTAATATTTATTTTACCAGTGCCCAGCAGGGCACCGGATTGTCACAGCTTTGCTATTGACACAGCCGAGACGCGGCTGTTCTGCTGGCAGAGCATCTTCCTGAGCACCGGGGCTGCTGCTCTTCATTAAGGAACGAATCCACTCCCCGTTTTTGGGAAAGATGTGCTGCCATTGCTCTCTTCTTAAAAAAAAACCAAAAACCCAAACAAAACAAACCCAAAAAAACAACCCCCCCCCTAAAAAGAAACCCCCCCCCCCCCCCCAAACACTATCCTCTGCCTATAAATTATCTAGTTTATGGTATAGTAGAAACCACTTATTTGGTATCTGATTTAAGAGCGTCCCTTTTTAAGGGGATGGGGATTGATTTGGAGCGGTCCCGCCTGTCGGTATGGCCGGGGGTGGGCCGATGGCATCTGCACCCCCGGAGTCCCGGTGGCTGTGTGTCCGTGGGGCGAGCGGCAGCCCTTTGGGGAGCACCCGGACCCCCTCGGGGAGCGCTCACAGCCCTTGGGGAAGCATCTGGACCTCTCCGGGAGGCACAGCCCTTTAGGAAACACACGCACCCCTCTGGCGCGGGCCCTTCAGGCCGCTCTACTCCCCCCAAGCCCCGGGGCCCCGTTTAACCCCTGTTTAAGGGCTTTTAATTCCCCACCGCGATTCCCCCGACGGCGGCGGCGGCAGCGGCGGCGGCGGCTTCGGACCGCGCTCCAGCGGCGCCCACCCCCAGGCCCCCGCCGAGGCGCGGCACCCTCGGAGCGACTCCCTCAGGGAGCCATTAAGGGAGAGTTATTAGCGGCGGGTCATTAGCGGGGGGGTCATTAGCGGCGGGTCATTAGCGGAAGGTCATTAGCGGGGGGCGGGGCCTCTCTGGCGGTGGGCGGGGCCGTTTTCCAAGGGGCGGTGCCTCCGAGGCCC
>VZRE01010796.1:390115-476265 GCA_013396775.1 Cephalopterus ornatus
CGCCCCCAGAGAGGAGGGGGCGAGGGAGGGGAGCGGCGGTGGGCTGCTGCTGCTGCGTTCCCGAGGAAGGAGCTGCTTTGTGTATCCTGAGCTGTTTTCTCCATCCTGTGCCTGGGTTGGACGGGGAGCGCGAGTACTTTCTTGCGGGGACGGGGAGGCTCTGCTTGCCTTTCTTTTGGTTTGGTTGTGGGTTTTTATTCTTGGCTGAGCTCAGTAAGGGAGTAAAGCAAGGTCTTTGCCTCTTGCTCCAAGGAGTAAGGAAGGGGAGCTTCTCCCATCCCGGCATGGGAAAGGACAGCAATTCCACCTCCCAAGGGTGTGCCTCGCTGCCACGTCTCTTCACCTGCCTTGGAAAGGTGTGGGGAGAAAACATCACCTGTTACCTGTTACAGTAGAGGTTAGGTCCTTGGCTAGCAGAAAGTACCAGGTGGAACTTGGAGATTATGTCAGTGGAATGATCCTCCTTTGGGAAAAGAGAAGCGGATAACTCTTCCTTAGAGGCCGATGGCTGCCGGATACATGGCCTGAGGATGTTGTAACACATGACTGCGTTCCTTTCTTGTCCCACTGGTGTAGTAGTAAATTTAACAGCCAAACCTTTCTGCACAGTGTGTGAGTCAGGAAGGCTGGAACACCCAAATTAGACGTTTGGAAGCTCCATTTAGCTGCACTTACTTTTGGCTCTATAATTGCTTTGTCCCCTTCTGGGTTTGGCTTTCTATCATTAAGAATGATTGGGACTTGAAAGCTTGAGTTGTCAGTGTGTAACTATCAGTTCAGCTGTCACTCTCCAAGGCTTTGCTTGTTCAAAACCACTTAAAACTCTTAGTTGTCTAAATCTTTCCCTCCTTGGAGACTTGCTGCTATAACTGCACCGTAAAGGTGGAGAAACCTACTGTGACAATTTCTGCTGTGAGGGAGAGAAGGCTCTTTAAGAGCTGTAGTAAAAATGGGACTGAGCTCTTCTCTCCCACAAGAAATGCTTTTTCGAATTCACGCATTTAGTGCAAGTCTGGATATAACCATGCTTATAGCTTTGTAATGTCACATACTGCTAGAGAAAAGGTTCATCTGTTGCCTGCCATAAAACATAAACCTGTAGTGAATCCTCAAACGTGCATACAAGTCCCTTTGACAGTGGTCATTGAATGCCTGGTGTTCCTGATGTTACTGCCTTACGCTTGTATTTCCATGGGATGCTGGGAATCTATTTTGCCTGACTGGTAAAAATCAAGCCCTGTGGTCCAGCTCCATGGCTTCACGTGGTGTGGTGTTCTGGCAAAATTAAGACCTTTGTAAAATCATGGGTCCTCCAGAGGTAATGAGGAGAAAGTTGGTAATTATTCTTAGGAGGCTTCGAAGTGACGAGCTGACTTTTAATATTTTTGGTCTTCCAAAATTGTCCCTGTGCTGTGGGCTTTGGGTAGCTGTGAGCCAGGCAGTACCTCAGTGCTGATTCCTGTGTCTGTGCAGTGTTCTCAGTATTTAGACATCCTGTGCTGCCCATGTTGTACACAATGTCGACTCCATTTTTCTATGTCTCTTTAAAGTGTGGCAGCTGTCAGTGAATTGAGATCTGCTGTTGTTTTGATGGTGTGTTAAGCTGGGCGGGAAATGTCTGTACAGCAGGAAAATTTGCAATAAAACCTCTCTGCACTTGTGTGTGCAGAGTTACTGGGTTTTAGGCTGAAGGCTTCATCTTCCAGTCTAATTAACGTGGAGTTATGAGCTGCAGGGAGTCTGTGAGTGAAGATATACTTGTTTCATGTGCCTGTTTTTTTGAAGGATTTGGCCCTGAAATGATAGCTCTAGTTACACTGAGCAGGGGAAAACATACCCTAAAGGACAATGAGCTGTCTTGGTGAAAATAATTTCAGATGAAGCAGAATAAAAACAAACTAAATGTGATTTTGGGTTTTTTTTTGTTTAGTTATGTGGGTTTGTTTTACTGTTGTCATAGAGCTATCTGCCAGCTGACTGCAGAGAGTTTTTTGGGCATCCTCACATTCAGTGATTCCAGCCTCTCTTCCTTGGTCCTGACAAGCATTCATGGGTTTTGTACTTACTAATCAACTTCCAGCTTGTAAATGAATATGCTGTTTGTCTGCCTGTTCCTGTAGCCATTCAGAAGAGCTGACTTCTTAATAAAAAAACTCCAGATGAGAGGAGGCAATAATAATAAAAAATTATATTCATAGCAGTCAGAAAAGATTTTCTTCTGTTTCTGGCTTTAATTTGCCTTTTTGTGAAGCCTAATCTTTGAATTGAGGACATTTCCTATGTACTGCAGAACTGAGCTTCTCAATGAAATCTCTGTCCAGGCTCATTCTTTCTCTTTAAATGGTGTCTGCTGTTTCAGTCAGTAGTTTTATCTTTCAGAGTAGCAGCAAAGGGGGGAAAAGGTTTTAAGAAACAGCTGAATTAAAGCTATAAAGCAATTGCTAGAACATTGAGTTGTGATGCTAAAATTTTGAAGTTTGAAGCCAGCTAGGAGTTTTTGTTGTCAATCTGTGCTGCCTGCTACCTTCAGTATAGCACTATATCACTATAGGTGATTTTGCTTTATTTAATCTTTCTAGTGCCTGTAACAAACGTGTCAGAAAATTAAGCAATCAGAAACCATGTAAATATATTCTAGGGAAGATTATTCTAAATGGCTTCTGTGGAAGTGCCTAGGCAGCTAATTGCTTCTGTATTTACATGTTCAGGGGAAACATTATGGTGGTTGAAAATAGTGTCTTGCTTTAATAAGGAGGGTGAGGTCTGTGCTCTTTCCTTCTGCCTTCGGGTTTGTTCTTTTGCAGCTCTGTGGGGCCCTTTTTGCTCTGCAGAGAAGGGGTGGCCTTAAGGCATCAAGGTCTTGGCCTCAAGGTCGTCCTGCAGATCTCTTTAGAAAAGCGGATGCACTGAGTGAATGCTCAGTAGAGCTGTGTGCTCAGAGGTGGCCTCTGACACTAAGTACAGTCACTCAGCAAAGGAGATGATCTGGGAAGTCGTTTTTTCGCTGTGTGTGTAACAGGTTTGGCTTTAACTGTGGATGGTGGTAGCGTGGTACTGAAGTATTTTGCTGACAGCTTAGAAGCTTCTTAGACTTTATGACTGCACTGTTTGCTCACCACTATGAGTGTGTCGGTGTGCTTGTGGAATGCAGATTGACTTTTCTGCCATTTAATCTTTTTCTTTTTTTAACAAGTATTCAATAAGTAAAAACATACGATCTGTAGGTGTGGGGGTAGGAAGAAGCAGCAAAAGAGATGCAGCTATTCCTTTTGTCTCTTGGATCTCTGCTGTCTGCCTCAGAGACTGCTGAGCATCCTCAGCCAAAATGTTTAATTGATGTGTGCGTAGTGTTGCAGTACGGAAACCACGGATGAGTTGGGTTGTGGGCTGGTGGTTGATGTTTGGGCTAATGCAAGTATTTACATGACTTCTGATGCTCTGCAGAGATACTGCTCTGCACCCCTGTGGTCAGGCTGGAGGTCCTCACTCTGTGTCATACCTGCTGTTCTGGGAATGTGTCATTTGAACTAGGATGGATACTAAGCTTGAACATCTTTCTTTGAATTGCTGGCTGAAAGCGCTGTAGCAAATTAGCTGCCTTTCGTGGCAATGCGTTTTTATCGGATATGATGAATGCTTTATGGAGTCACCCTGTAGCTTGTTGTAGCAGTAATTTGTGCTCTATAAATTAACTCAGGAGCATGATGGAAGTGTATAAATCACATCGGTGATTGTGTGGTGCCCTCTGCTGCCAGCAGGCTGGAGTGAAGTGGGGTGCTCCTGCCTGCTGCTTCCTTGGGAATGAGAAACCAACTGCAAACCTGTGATTGAAAAAGGGCTTGTGAGAATGCTGCTTTTGGAAAGTTTGGGGGTCATAAACTTTGGCTTTAGTGCAATTGAGCTTAAAGTTTCCAGCCACTATTGCTGAAAATGTGGTCCTAGTGATGTGCTGAGTGGGGAGTTATGCTGCTGCTCGTGGCCTCCTGAGCAGAGGAAGATGATGGAGTCTGCTGTTCTGACCCCGGGGGCAGCTGTGAAGTTGTCAAGGTTTGTCAGCATCATGTTGTTGTTGGCAACAGCTGATAAGGAAGAGGATGTCTGTTAAACAACAGATTCTGTGCTGCCAAGGCTGTGGAGGGAGGAGAAGGGAAAAGTGAGAGGAAAAGCCTTCTGGTCTCTGCCAGCCAGAGGTGAACAGAACAACCAGCTCCCTCTACGTCATAGGCAGATTCCTTTGTCAATTCGACTGGTCGTGTCCTAGACCTTCCTGCTGCTCCTGTCTGGGGCCTGGCTCTCACAGACCTCGTGGAGATTGCCATGTTGGCAGTCGTGTTTGCCAGTCACCCGTGAGCTGATGTAAAGGAAAACTTTGAAAAGCTTATTTTCTAAGTGTGGTGTAAAACAATCGGCATCTAAGGACCGAAGGGCAAGTGCTAGAGCTGAGCAAGCCTGTTTTAATTTGAGTGACTGATTCCCAGTGTGGGCTAGTCTGAAGTTGATCACTTCAGTGCACTTGTGAAGCAAGCAGGGTGTCCTGAACTAGAGAAGTATGGCCTGTACTCTTGATTGGCAAAGTGAGCTGAAGTGAATGTGAAGTGTCTAAACCATCTCACAGCTGTAAAGTGCAAAGTAAAATTTGGAAAAGATGTTTATTAAGAAACTGGAGCTTTCAGTGATCTTCACTCAAGGTCTCAGTGGGGTGATCTTTTGTAATGGCAACACAGGCCTGAATGAACAAATGGGCTTTATTGTGGGTCTCCGATGCTATGTGAAAATAAAAGGTTTATTATACTTGGTGTTCCTTATTATGGAGCAGGTCCTGTTGTTGGAAAAGTAGTTCTTTTCTCTGTTCAAACGCACTCCACATGCAATTCTTAATCGCTACAATGGTGACCTCTCTTCACAGAAGGAAGGTTTCTGCAGCAAAATTTTTTGACTCCTGGCATCTGGACTACACTTGAGGTCACTGGTGAAAATCACGTGGCGATCTCCAGAGCTGTGTGTTTTTCCTGTATGAGTATGAATCAAATCGTGAGAGACAGCAAGATTTAAGAGCAACTAGAGTGGTAAATTTCCTGCCAGATAACTGCCATGTATTTGACTAAGAGGACTGCAAAACTAACAGGAAGTTTATAACCGCCTTGATGAGTGCTGGTGAAATTAGGCAGAAAAATGCTATCAATCAGACTTTTAGTTATGTAGTGTCATCTCCTCCCTGTTCGAATACAGTTACAGGTGTCACTACAAAGACAAAGAACTGCAGTTTACCTTCCTGTCGCTCTGTTTTTGCTCCTTTGTGGAGCCAACCTTAACCTCACATTGGGTAAGAACAGATCCTGTCTAACTCAAACATTGAGGAAATTGTATCCAGGTGTTAAAGCAAGCTGCTCACTGCTCCTGTTTCTGTGCAGCCTTTTCCTGTACCAGGTGACACAGGCAGGCAGCCTTCAGCTTCCTTCTGGGAAGTACAGAGCTGGTGGAGTGCATTAGGAGTTGGTAGGAGGGATTCCACTGTGTGCTCGAAATATCGCTAGAAAAAAAATAACGTGCTGCAGAAATTTGTTTTGATTCCCTGTGGAAACAGGTGTTTCAACCTGCAAGCTTGTTATCCTGTGGATTTTAGTGGAGCCGTCGTTGGTAGGCTTTTACGGAGTGCACCTCAACTGGAGTGCGCTGTGCTGCTTCATGGTACTTCAGTGCAGTGCAAATGCTCGTGTAAACAAAGCTGCTGTGATATCTGCCATCAGAGGACACTCTCTTTTTCTAGTGTCCATCATGCTTCATGCTTGCATCCTGTTAAATCTGCAGAGTAACCTGAGTTAGCTGTGCTTTTGTTCAAAAGTAGCATGAATAATGCACGATCCTGCGTACACACGGGGAGAGAGGTGGTGGCGGTGACTTCGTGCAAATGAAATCTTTTATTAGTAGTAGGTCCACTGAGGTCTAGTGGCCTGAGTCTGTGTGTACATTTTCTTCTGGATCATCGTTTCTAGCAAACTGGAAAGAAATTTTTCCGTGCCTGAATGGATCAAAAGCTGGCTGTTCTGATGGGATATACTGCGATGGCGAGCATATGTTAATGATTATTTGAATAGTCATTCATTTACTTTAGTCAGACTGAGGTAGATTGGGTTAAAACTGAATAGTTACTTTCTGTTAATTTTGTATCAGTCTCTTCCTATTCTGGAATCAAGTCGTGAATAGTCTTTCTACCCTACATTTGCACTTTGTCTTAACCTGAGCTATCAGCCCTGGACAGAATGGTTTCTGTAAGTCCTAGTGCAGTTTGGCCACTCACATATTCCTTCTGGATACAGCTTGGCCTGGGATTATTCCTCTGCTTCTAGGGAGATGTATAAAAAGACATTCTGACTTGCCTTCAGATCGTTTGCAAAACCAATAGCTGTTGGTGGAGATTTTTAGCAGTTAAGGGATAGTGTGAACCTATGTGTGAATCTGTTTATCAGGTTTCACAGATTCCTGAGTAAATCCTGGTGCCTGAGTCACTTTCAAGAATGTAACAGTGTGATGCTTAATTTCCAAATCCAGGGATAATAGCCTCCACTTTCTAATTTTAAATTTTTATGTTCTGCTTTCAGACTGCCTTTTGTCTTGGTGGCAGTGAAAAAACTTTCATATTCTCTGTTATTTGTTTAAGTCTGTGCTGAGTCTGTGGTTTTACCTTCAGATCTGGCCTGTTGTCATGACTTCTTACAACCCAGGGAGCAAGTAAGTGCTACTGGTCCTGCTTTATTCGACACGAAGCCTGACCTGTCGGTGGCAATGATATCTTTTCTATCAGTGTAACCAACACTCGTCGTGGTATTTCCTGCATTTGTGTTACCCTGGCTAGGTGATGGATAGGTAACAAGGAATGGAGTGTTTATCTACACAGCTTTGTTAAGAATATAAGTAGCACTGGATATCAAATTATGGCTGACTTGTCAGACTGTGCCTCTTTTGTTAGATTTAGAGGGTCTGGCAAACGATTGGAGAAAGCTACAGATCAGTAAATCAATACATAGCACAATGAGTTGCCAGACAGCCCTCCTTTTCAAATGCCTGGGTAGAAGAGTAACTTCTACCGTGTCTGAGATCTGCTGGCAGCTCTGCATCCAAAGTCCTGTGCACCCCCTAAAATATAAGAAATGGGTCACTTGATGTGTTTCCTTATTGTTCATAAACTTGATAAAGCTTTAAATTGCAGCTTCAAAGAAGGGAAGTCTACCATTACTTGGTCCTTAAATTTGCTTTTCTTTTTAAATAATTAGCTCTCTTCTCTGCCCTTTTACAGTTCCTCCATTTTCTCTAATCTTAGCTCCAGGTTATAAGAGAGGTCTCTAGAGCATATATCTATAATTAAGGCTTTTTAACCACAGTTACAGTGGAGTATAAGTGGTGCTCTGGTCTTGCCAATATCCAAGGAAGAAACTTGCTTCATTAGAAAAGTTGTTGATTTTATTATAACCAAAGTCTCTGCTATCCCTCTCATGGAGTTTCCTCTGATACTGCTCCATCCCTTCCTGCTTTGGTAAGTTATCTTTCTAAGGCTGATGACCATTAATGGTATATCATCTGTAGCTCACAAGAATAAAAAGGTTTTATGCAGTCTGCCTGTCATTTTCTTGGAAATGCAGGCTGCCAGCTATTGTGAGTAGTGTCCCTCATGAGCACATTCAGAAAACCTGAGGGTTTAAAATGGAAACCCTCTTTTAAGCAAATTCGTGTCACTCCTGTGGATATTATGATTGTTCCCTTGGCCAGAAATAGAAAGCAAAGGAAGGGAAGGAGGATGGAGGCAGCAAAGGCTTGAGTGTGTAGTGCTCCCCAGTCTGGTGGAGAAGGTCACTCTTAATGTCACCAAATAAGGTGATTTTTTTTTTTGTTGTCTTCCAGTTGCAACTTCTTATTAATTTTTCAGCTTTAATACTTTTCTCTTTGCAATTAGCACAAGTAGCAGAAAGCAACTTCTAAAAACTGTCTTTCAAGACAGTGAATGCTGGCATCCTTCCCTGCTAAGCTGAGCATTCCTTCTGCAAGGAGAGAACTAATTTCTCTTCAAAGCCTTATCCCTCAACACTAATGTGTATTTCTTGTGTGTTTGTCACGTGTAGCTGATGTAGCAGTGACCTGACATGCTTCCCTGATGTAGCTTTCAAAGACAGACCTTGTCTCGTTCTGCGTGGTTGCAGATCACAAGGCAACTGCTGAAGTGAAACTTCCCAAAGGCATTTCAGAATACTTTTTTAAATACATAGAAACTGCAGCTATCTACTGAAATAATGATCAGCAAAGGGGTTAAATTTCAAACAAAAATATTTCAACTAGTGTCTTAAATTAGGATGCCTATAAATGAACTGTCTTCCTGCTGGAGAGCTATTTGATCATAAAAATAAAAGATTCACAGAATAACATTAAATCAGTCTGTCTCCTGCAAGAAGATGCATGAAATGTTCTTTCTTGTTTGTATACTCTCCCTTTCCAGAAAATCTGATTAGATTGGCACTTTGTCTTTGTTAGTCAAAGTCTCGTGATGTTTTGGGCCTTTACCAGATCTGGAAGCGCTGTCAGCTGTTCCTCCTCCATGCAGAGCTGCTTTGCTTTTGCCCTCTTGAACAACTGTTTTTACGAGATTAGGTTGCTATGAAAAGTTCTGCTCTGCTTGATCTCTAAAGCTTGAAATCCTTTGCTTGCAGTTATATGTGCAAGCTAAGGTGACTTTTCAAAGGAAAGTCATCTTGTTCTCTGTCTTTGCTTATGATTATTCGGAAGATTTAACATTTAAAACCTCTAGTAGCCAGTCTTGGGTTTTTTTCAGTGGAAGATCACATAAGCTTGGCTTTGTATAAGTTACTTTTACTTGTGTTCAGATCCATTTGGGAAGTTACTTTTAGCTAGTTCATAACACTAGGGAGGTAATTTTTCTCCATGATGGCAAAGAGGTAGTTTTTTCCTTTCTTGAGCTTCCCTAACACTTCTCAGCCTTCAGGTAAAGTCCAAAGAAGAAATGTTCGCAGGGACTAGTAAGCATGAGGTGTTTCTTAATAAATAAAACAGGTGAAACAAAGTTTGTGTTCTTAATGTTTAGAGCAAAGTTTTCAAAGATGACTTAGAGTGTGATGTTCCTTTGAAAAATAAGAGTCTTAGTCGACTTTGATCTAGGGTATGATATAAAAATAACCACGTAACCAGGACTGGCATCCTATAAGATTTTTTTGGTTTTTGGAGGTTTTTTATTATTTTTAAAAGAGTGAGCAGCTCCTTCATTTCTGGTCAGACTGACTTTAATCTTAACTCTGCTTCCTTGGAAGTGGCTTTCTTTAGAGACTGTACTTGCAGCTCAGATAAGTACAAGCAAAATACATTCCCTCACTAAAGAAAAACAGAACCCCTAAAACTAGATAAATACAGACATAATGATGTTGTAAAGGGCTTCTGTTAGGCAAGTAAGTTATTTTCTGTAACATTACAGAAGGTCACTTAAATTTAGCCTGACTGTCACTTCATGTTAGCCACTATGTAACAGGCTTATTCAGGATCTCAAAAAGAAGTGAACCCTGTGATTATCTTCTGTCTTCTCATTTATCTTCCAGGTGGCCTGTTGCCAGTGTTTCGTGTGTGATAGCCAAGTAAGAAGGAATAACTCTTTTTTTCCACTCCTGCTTAATGTTGATTTTGCTGATCCACCAAATACTGCCACTTCCCTTTGATTCTCAGGCTGTGGCTTACTGTGTTAGAAATATCTGAAACTCCTATAGATGTTTTGCTGCTGCATGCTGCCTATTTTTTATGTGTGTGTGGCTGTTTTGGAAACCGATTCAAGGTACTAATTTAGCCTGGAAAAAGAAATCTCCCTTCAGAAAACCAGCATCTGCTCACAGGTCTTATTCACAGCAAGTAAAGAAGTTATATTGGTACAATTAAAGTGTCTGGAATGATACTTCTCAGAATTATTTTGTTTGCCTGATACTGAGGGCATGGAAGTAAACTGCAGAAATATCCACAAAGTATTGGAAGGCCTGGGATTTTGATGCAGAAACTGGCTGAAGTGTATCTGGTTGTATGCACAAAGAGCAGAGAACTATCCAGATAATCGTTGTTCCAATTTCCTGCTGTTGCTGCTGATTTTTGGAAATGTGGTTCTTCACCCCGTTCTGCCCCAGATTGTTTCTGATCTTCAGACGTGGGTTGTGGGCTCTGCTAATGGGGATGTGGAAGATTGGAAAAGTCTTATCTGCAGTCTGTGAAGGTCCTACTCGTGTTGTCCTTGATTTTGTTTGCTGCAGAGTATCTGTGTATAAAAGATAACAAGTTTTCATTCATCATATTTCCTGCAAATAGGAACTTGGGCCTGCTGATTGCAGAAAAAGAGTCCTTGGCAAAGCAATTGCAAACTAACAGGAAAGTGTCTTGAACCGCTATCTGTGCCAAGGTCCTTTTTTCATGCATTTTGGCCAAAGCTATTATCAGCATAAACAAATACTGGTCACCGCGAGTGAAAGGCCTAAGCTCTGGAAACAAGTGATGCCTTGTGGTTTTTCAAGTGCTGATATTTTTATAATAAGAGGCTGCTCGTGGTAGAAATGCATCTGAGAAGCTGGGAATTGATGTATGTGAGCAGAGAGCACTGGCATTGCTGATAAATTAGCTGGGAATTGTCAGTCATATAAAAGAACTAAAATATTGGCTTAACCCAAAAAATGTGAAATTAAATAGAAAAGTACAGATTTTTCTCTCTGGATATTTGAAAACAATAACAAGTCATGTGAAAACTTGTTTTAAAAATTATTTCTAGAGGGTATGAGTTTTCCAGCCTAATGCAGTGAAGTCTATTTTTATGGTCCTTGAAAACAAAACCTGACAGACCATATTTGCCAGCACTTATATTGCTCTGGTGACAGTGCTTCTTTTTAAAGCATGCCAGAGGAAATGCTCTGTGCCGGAGCATATGTCAGTGATTAGTGGGACCAGTGCTGCAGGATGAAGTGGAAGAAATATGGTTGAGTGAGGAAAAAGCTGAATGGACAGAACATAAGAAATGTAGTGGTTTATGGATCAGTTTTAGGGTAGGAATGGAAAATAGTTATTTTTAGAGTTATCTGTATGTAGCTGACGTGCTGTCTTCCAAATCAGTTAAGGTTTAACCGAGGGAACAACTGGTGCTTTTCTCTGTATGATTTAGAAAATTATTGTCCCTTTGAATCTGTCACTGTTTATATAATGTAGGTATTTGGGTGAACTAGAACACCCCGGGAAATGGGAGAAGTTGGTACCCAAAGGGCTGAGGCAGAGAAGGATCCTCAGGAATCAGCTGACTTGCTCTAGACCTGACGTCGTGGGTCCAGAGTTCTTGTCAGTCAAGCCCCTGGGGCGTGTGCTCACGTTTTTCTTCTGGATAGCTCTTGCCACCTCCTTCTCCCCCCAGAAGCCCAGCAGCCATCCTTGGCATCGACCACCTCTTGTGAAGGACAGAGGTCAGAGCACAGCTCTCAGCCCAGAGTTCTGCCGGGTGGGACTCCGGGGTGTTGCATTTCAAGTCCTGAGGTGAAGGGGAGAGGAGGATGATGGTGCCCTGCTGCTCTTCCTCAGGGGTCACTGATGGCTTTTGCTCAAGAGCTGCAGTGCAGTAGATGCAGTTGACTTTGCCTCCTGCTTTGACCATGACAAATAACAGAGAAGTGTGTTATTTGCCTCCCTGCTCTGTGTTTGAGAGGAACAGCTCAGGCATGAAAGCGTGCAAACAGGTACGAGTGATTCATGTGCGATACAGAGGTCACGTTGCACATAAGGCGTGTACCCAAGACATGGAGAAATCAGGTCATACCCAGTTGTCTTGAATGTGATCCTGAAAGTTCCCCCACACTTTACTCGTGGACGCAGGCCCCACTGTGGGAATTGCAGGGCTGAGAGTTGAACTGAGAGTTGCGTAGCATGGCAATATTGAATTTTCTTGTATATTTAGCCCTTGACCTCATAGGTGTAGTCATCACTCCAGTGCTGTGAAAAATGTTCTCCTGCCTTATCCTGTTCTTTGTATCTTGTCACTTACGTTGGAGTACTCCAAAATTTTTTCTGTTCGATATAAATGGGAGCAAAATGAAAATGCCCTTTTCCCTTTATCACAATTGATGCCTGTATTTGAACATTGCCAGTATTTCTTTATGAAAACTGCTTGTTTTCCCCTCTGAAATCTTTCTGTCAAAGCAGCTCAATACAACTTGGATTAAGGGAAGTCGCAAGAGGTTAGAGAATCCCTGAAAACTAGAAAAAGGATGCATTAGACTGCTGCATAGAATTACCCAGCCAGCATCAAAATTAGACTGCTGCTTTTTGCAAAATAGACATTTGGCTATTAATATTTTGAAACATAATGCAAGAAGCCAAGCTATATCCAATTAAATCTGAATTATAAAATAATTGTCTTGAGTTCATTACACCTATGACTTACCTTCCTTATACTATTTATTTGTGTAGAATTTCCCCTCACATTTAAGAGTTTTTAAATCTATTTTAGCTCTGTTTTTTTTTTTTTCTATCCTGCAAAGTTCTTTCTTTTGAGTAACGCTTGAGATAATTAGAAAAACAGAATTAAAATCTTCGGGCCTTTCATGGAAAAATGATGGGTTCATGAGGTTTGACTTGTATTTCTATAGCACACAGGAGGCTTAGTCAGGAATCTGCAAGGAGAAAGTAAAACACCCAAAGGCAAACTGCTTCCCATAAAGTAACAACATCTGAAAGTATTATATTTATTTTCCATCCCTAAAGTTGCTCTGTAGAAAACGCCTTAAAAATTTGTTTTGTTTTCTGGTACTTGTACCAAAAAAAGGAGCTTCTCAGCGGTGCAGTAATTTGATTTTGTACTGTGTCATAAGTACTGCATGGATTTCTGAAAGGGACAGCTGGATTTTCACTGATGACTGAATCTAGTGTTTAAAGACCTTGGGTGTTTTCAGTCTGATGTGTGGTGTCTCAGTTCTGTAATTGCTTCACGCTTGAATCTGATGGCTCAGGCATGAGATTTCTGAATCCAGTTTTCCTTAGTTTGTCAGGGCTGTGAAAGGATCTGACTTTGAAACCTTGATTATAGTCAATCTTTTTGTTTCCTTTACAACTGTTAAAGGTCTAAACATTTAAGAGGAGCACAAGGTTACCTCATTTGGGAGTCACAGCTTCACAATTACAGGATGTCTTCAACAAAATGTTTTCAAGCTCATGGAAGTTGGATCTATTTGTAATGGATTCACAAGGGGTTTGGCTGTATCTGCAGATACAGTCTGGATTTTTTAGAAGAAATATGGGTAGACGTGGCTCTTTGAAAGGCTGCTGTTCGTGGAAAGGCAATGGCTCTGACTGGAAGATCAGCAGTGGGTTGTGATGTTTGTTCCTTCTTGGTGTTGAAAGCTGATGCTCTTGCCTGTGAAGTGTCGTGATACACTAAGGTGGACTTGTCCATCAGCTCCAGTGATCTCTGTTCAGGAGGGGGAAAAGAACATGAAAAGAAATTTCCTTACATCCTATTTATAAACTTCATCAGGTTAACATGAATGGGCTCAGGCATGTGCTCAGAGCTGCTGGATTATGCAGTTAGGATTCTGTTCTGGCTTCTTAAACAAGACCAACGTGTAACAACATCACCATTCAGTGTATGTGCAAATCTGTTCTGGTTCTGCGCTGTGCCCAGCCAGCAAGGAGGGTCAGGGATTCAATAAAGAGGAGATAAGTTCATGCACCTGGATCTTACTTGAATCAGAGGGTGAAGAGCTTCTAAAGCCTCTAAAAACTCTCAGCAGCTCCTCAGAAGAGGAAGTTGGTTGGCAGAGAAGACTCTGAAAGCTGATTGGTTACAGAGTACTCTTAAAATTTAATGAAATGTAATCCAAGATTTTAATTGCATGTCTAGGCTTATGCATTTACTTTTGACTTTAGCAATTCTGCTTAGTACCTAACGGGGCTGAACTCTTTGTGTAACAGTGAATCTCCTCCAAAAGATCTTAATCTTATGAAATACTTGAAAAAGCATGGGAGGAGAGGCAGCAGTTGCAAAGATATCACCTGGTACCTTGAAGCTCCTTGAGTTTTAAGTGTTTTTTGTGGTTCAGAGTAATCTTGGCTTTAGTTTATGTTACGAAAATTTCCTTCTTACTAGTCTGCAGAATGGCTTGGGCAATCTGTATAGTGAATGTGGAAGAGATTCCTGTGATCTGCAGCCAGAATGGTGGAAGCATCAAACAGTGCTCTTTAGCAGATGTACTGCAGAACAGCTTTCCAAAAGGATTTGGAAATGTCCATTTCTTCATCCTCTCCTCAGACAGCATCCTAATCCCAAACCCAGCGGGCAGAGTGGGCTGCATTGGGCAAAACACTTGGCACTAACTCCAGCAAGGCGGGTGGGTTTGTAGTACTGGACAGCTGGCATCCCATGCATCTGACACAGTGCTTGACATAATTATTAATCTGTGTAAATAGAATTGCCTGAGCGGCCTTAATTTTTTGTTATGGAGTCAAAAAGATGGAGTCAGGTCTGTGGGATTGAATATGTGCTCCCAAAGCTCCCACCCAGCTCCAAGGTGGGAACTGTGTTCTGGAGCATCAGGATAATGTGCAGCTGGTGCAGGAGGTGGTTGCACTAAAGCAATTCTCTTGCAGGTGGTGTTGTGTCCTCTCTTGCTTTCAGGTGTCAGGATAGCTCTGGTTTCTCTCCTGGTCTACAGCTTGAAGTTGAAAGAAATGGTCATGTGAACACTTCTGTGTGCATATAACAAACTGTAAACATTGAGGTGTTTTGGTATCTTGCAGTGTAAGGCACCATCTAGAAACAGTGGCATTGGCTGGATGGGCAGCTTTCAGAAAGAGAAAAGCTGTAGCTTTTGCTGCTCCATCTATTTCTGTGATCACTTCTATTGCTTGAAGGAGAATGGCTGTACTTGGGAAAGGTTATAGTTGAAAGAAGTTGAAGTTACAAAACAGCACCCCAGCAGGAAATAATCTCCTCAAAGTAATCTCTTGCAAGACCTAAGCCTTCTCTAAAGAGTAAAGGAAAGTTCATTTGGATCCAGACAAAGACCCTTTGGCCATCTGGACTTGACTTAATGTTGTCTGCTCCTTGCTCATGGGTGAGAAGGTGCTGTCTGAGCTGTGGATAGAAGGTGCTATGTGACACTTAAGCTCCCTTGACCTAATTCACTGGCTTTTTTACTGGAGCATGGATTAGCAGTGGCTTGCTGGTACAAAAATAAGCAGCAGTTAATTCTTGTAAGTCAAGTCCTGTATGACTGTGATTTGATTAATGCCACAGTTTTGTAAAAAAACGGGGCAAATGAACGTGATAAAAGAATGTCAGGTGATCCTGGAGCCAAACACTGACACAGCAGGCAAATTGTGTGTTCAGGTTTGAATGATGCTGGTTACTTCTGACTGCTGCTTTCCCTCTCTAAGTCACGACTGATCTTGGCTCAGCCAGAACAGGCTTCCCTGGAGGCCTTAACACATTCCACAGGATTCCAGATTGTTCTGAAAATGCTTTCTAAATGCTGTCTTAATTAAAGATTTCTTTAAGTCAGAATTAAGTTATTAAAATGTTCCAGGCATTTTCTAGAAGTCTGTGAAAGCTGACTGTACATTCTTTTTAAAGTTGATCTACTCCTGTTATGGGTTACAGAGTAATATTGTGCTGCTTGTGGGTTACAGATAATTTCAAATAAATAGATGAGTTTTGGGGGTTTTTTTGACAGTAGTTTGCCTTTATGTGAACTGCCGCTGCCACTGAGTTACTCTTTAGGATTTTGCAATGGTGGTCCTTTAGCGGTAACAGAAAAAAATGTCCAGCCCTCCTGGGAGGGCACTTCCAAAACTCCTGGTTGTGTCAGACTAGGTAATGCTGCATAAGGCAATAGACTGACAACCATCTAAAAGGCTTTTGTTTTGTTTTCCAGAACCTGTGTTTGTTTCTAAAATACTGTGTGATCATATTGTGTGTGGATTGAGTGCTGCTGTTGTGGGTTTTTAATTAGGCTTTAGGGTTTTAAGGGCACACACTAACTTGGTGTGCCCTGTGTATCAAACTGAAAAGGCTGCGTGTTGGAGGGAAGTGAATTTCTGTAACAGTAAAGCAGATTTCTTAACTGAATAGATACATAATGTTACTCTGGTTCTGCCTCCCCATATCCTGCCCAGATTATGTTCGTCCTTGCATTTTGCGGGTAGTTTGGAGAAGTTTCAGTGGAGTTGTCACCTTTTCCTGGCAAGCACAGTTAACTACTGCAGGAAGATGATAATTAGTCTCCCCTTTACTCCTCCAGCATTAGGAAACCTTGGCTGCTGGTTCCAAGATGAAGTCAGTGCACAGGTGTCTTTCTGAGCTTGCAGTTGGCTTTGGCATTTTGCTGCTTATTTCTATAAAGTTGCAAAAGGTTGGTTCTTTTTTTTTTTTTTTTTTTTTTTTTTTTAATAAAATCAGAGCCTTGTCAGTTTGTGTTGCTTCTGCTGGGACCCAGTTGTGGAGTAGCAGATCAAGTTGATGTTCTGATTCCGACTGGAAACTGTAAGAGCATTCAGATTAGAACTCGGCCTGAAAACTAACGTGTGGTTATAGAGAACGCTGTTGTCATGTACATTATCCCCAAATCTTTTACAGTAAGTGAAATGTTAATTGTCTTCTATTTGCTGTGCAGTCCTCTGATTGTGTAATTATCTATCCTTATTAAAGGTTCTGCAGTGGGAATGGATGACTATCTCTATATTTGCTGTGCAATTACTGTTGAGTAATGGGAAAGCCTGCTGAGGGGTCACTCAGCAAAAGTGTTACTGGGAAACTCTGCAGCTGTGGAGCACTTAGAAGCTGAAGACAAATCCTGAAGTATCTTTTGTGTTCTGAAAGAAAGATGGGAGGCAGTTCTTAGGAACTTTGCACTGAGATCAGAGGCTAAGCAGTGAAGGCAATAAGTGAGTACATTAATCCATGAGTCTGAGAAAAACCTTTTTTTCCTAAGATAACAAAGTTTGACAGGGCTGTTTATCTCCCTTAAGTTTCCCAGGAGGTATGAACACAAAATATGTTGTGCTCAGCCTCTTCTATCACTGTACTAGATAATTTCTTACCTAGAGAGGTCAGGTTTTTAGCACAAGACTTGCTCCTCTGTCCCTACTCTGCTCTAGAAAGTGTTTTGCAGATTTGCCTGGTTTGCAAGAGGTGCTTCCTCCAGAGCAGCAGAGGTTACGAGAACTTTGGAGCTGCTTGCGTTTAAAAGGACAAGGCAGTATCACATCTCTGACCCACAAAAACAGCATCTACTGGGAAGATGCGGTTGGGGAAGTTTTACACAGTTTTTGGACCATTTCACTGCAATCTCAAGTACAAGTTTGAGGATTTCCATTTGCAGTACATCATTCTCCCAGTGCTCTTGCTCTGGATCTGGCTGGTGGACTGTCCTTAGGGGTGTGGTAACTCTGCTCACAAGCCACGAAGCTGTGCTGAGCATTTCCTATTTGAGTTGAACATTTGCCTGCCTGTAGCATAAGTTGTTTCAGTGAGCTTCAGCCTTTCCATTCAGGAATGCCTGTTTGGACCATAGGAACAGCTAAAATACCTGGGGTGTTTTTCCAGAATATTTTGCTTGAGTTGTCTCTAAAGCCAAAGCCACTGAAGGCTTTTTAATATGGCACTTTGGAATGAGGTAATGGACAGATATGGAAAACATGCTGAACTGGTGGCAGTTGAGGGCTTATATGGCAACACTCCCTAAAGGAAGGGAGAGGCTTTCCAGGGGCCCCTGTCAGTGGCTGGTTTTGTGCACAGAAATGGAACTTTGCCCTGTTGTGTTGCCTGAAGGGAGGACACAGCCCTGTAAGCCTCAGCTATACCTGTGACACAGGTTGCTCCGCTTTTCCAGCCTCAGTGTCTGTGTGCCTCCTGTCTGTCCTGATTTATGGAGCTCAAGAACCTTTGGAGCAGGAAAATCCTATCACCTTGTTTGAATGGCTTTCATTCAGAGGGAATGGAAGAGCTGGGTCAAAATTGAGTTTCTGACTGATTTAAAATCCCTGCTCTTGTTCACGTTGTTTGAAGCGGTAAGCCACTATTTATTTGAGATGAAGTTTAAATTTAAAACCCACAATGTAAATTACTTGGGAAGGAATGTCATTTCATGCACCTGTAATAGTGATAACCTAGATAAAACAATTGCAGTAAACTTATTTCTAGGGGAGAAGCCAAGGGAGCTATTCTAACCATGGCACTTTTATGATAACTTCTGGAGCTTACTCCTCTTACCAGAAAGATTATGGATGTTTGACTGGTACAATCAAAACCAGCTGGACTACAGGAATTTTAAGGGGTTGTTTTTTAAAGCATTTTTATAAAAACCCAAGAAGTCCAATTAGTAGAATTCAATTCATAGAAGTTTAAAAATTAATGGTAAGTTACCTTATAAAATATAGATCACTTGAGACTAAACTAAGAGCAGACATATGGTTTTGATTTTTTTTTTTCCCTTCAAACACTGGCACGGTGCTGAGGCCAGACAACTTTATTTTCCTGATGCATTATAACCAGCTGCAGATGTTTTAGATGTTATCGCTTCTAAATGGGCTCTGACAAATGTCTCCTGGAAGCCAGCAGCTCTAAATATTACATGCACTATATTCTGAGGAAATGTTGAAAATAAAGTTTTAGGAATTAAATGTTCAGTGTCTGAATCAAGAAAATTTACTTTGTCTTTCTCGGGGGATTTGCTAGCTGAAAACATTCCTTTGTGAGACAGGCACAGATGTTAGTCAAGACACACATGGAGATTGGAACAAATATTGCCACAGATGGTCTTGCCCAGTGTGTTATTTACTGGCCTTCTATTGCTAATACTGGAAGGTGGACACTTGAAAAGGTACTTCAGCATCTAACTAAATGCTGACCTGAAATTTGTAACAGGTGTGCGACTATTCAGCATTAAGGGGGGAAAAAAAAATGGAAGTATGTATTAAAACATGTGGAAACATTGTGTTTTGGGCATCAGTGACCATGACAGGGCCCTCTGCTACAGAAACTTCTGTGATATTTCAGTTATTCTCTCTTAAGGATTAAAGTAAATTGTTTTAAGTAAAGATTTTTTTTTTTTTGTGCTTTTTGTCTTTGCTGCATAGCTCTGAATCCTTTGAATCACCCAGAAGGACATATTCACACATATGTGGGATACAAAATGTTTCTTGCATGTCAAATGTATGGCTTTGTGGGGGGGGAGGGGGAAGGGAGAGGGACTATATGATTATTGACATGGGAGTTGCATCAGATGTCCTTGACTTCCAAAATTCAGACGGCTTGATTCATCACTGCATAAACCATTCACTCATTTTTCCATACCCTGAGAGAGAGTGGGAAAATATCTGTGCTTTGCTGTAGACACCTCATTAACATTTGATTCTGTATGCAGCACTGTGAGTTTTCAGTCTGGTCAATGCAGGAGCAGAGGAAGGAGGTGTCCTGCGGGGACAGGCTCAAAACTGGGTAGTGGAAATACCCCCTTTGGCTGGGATGTGCCAAACAGGCTCTACATCTGATCAGGCTTGTTTATATGTTAGCAGTTCATCAACTAACGGTGGTCCTAATAGTTTGAAATTGCTGGGAGTTTTACCAAAAATCTTTATAGAGTTTCAAAGGAAGATGGGGATTGCTGAAGTGTTTATCAGAAACTTCTTTTGTGCGGGAACTGTTTTGGTGAAAAAGCATTTCAGAACAAGGTACTTTTGTATATATAAAAGGTTAATGATGCATCCAGTTTGTACCACACAGGGTAACCAAAGGGAATCTCCTTGCCCGTCTGTGTTACCCCTAAAGAGCCTTGCTCCAGCTTTGGTCCGGTTTAAATATAAGCCAGCTTGTGCTCATTGAAATCCCTCGAGTCTGCCTGGCACTGGGGAGCAATTCCAAGAGCAGATTAGGGATGGCGAGCATCAGTGGGTAACTCCTTGAGCAGGGACCCGCAGGCTTTGCTCGGAGGGACGTGGCACAGTGCCCTGCAGCGGGGAGCCGAGCCGAGCAAATGCAAGTCTAATGATTTGGATTTTGCTACTTCACACTGGTGTTTAAAACTGCTTAGATATAATCCTCCCAGCAAATCTCTCCTTGCTCGGAGACGGCGGACATTCGCTGCTGCACGCTGATTTTTAAGTACGAACTGGTTACACTGAATTCTTGTGCAGCTGAACAAAGGCCCTCACTGATGCCTGGCAAAAAGAGGAGAAGTTTTCGTGTTTGATTCTGTTTGTACAGGAGCATAAAGTGGGTCTTTGTATCGACGTGCTGTAACAAATGAAACATTCAGAGGTTTGGTTTGATACTTGCCAGTTGTGTAGTGACTCTGGGAAATGTATATATGAAATATTGGGCAGGGAGGAGGAATGCTCCTGAGTTTCTGTAGAGCTGCTGGTTGCATGTGTTTAGTTTGACGTGTTTTCTTGGCCTATAAATTATTACTAAGAAAGTTTAGATTAAAGGTTGATGTTCGTAATATGAGTCTTTTCTTAGTGGTTGTCACCTGAGCCTGAAAGAAGTTGCTTTTTCCCAGTCACCCAGGATGTTTCCACTATCTCTAGAGCTTGCTCTGGTTTCTTGACATGATTTCATCAGAAAAAAAATCTCAAAGATACTGCGTGTCCCTTGGCTGCTGCTGTCTGAATGTACTTATGCTCAGAGGTCCCTTCTCTCTAGTGTGTGTGGAGCCTGAAGTCCTCACATTTCTGATTAAAAGAGAAGCCAGAGTTCATTTTCTGAAACATCAATCAAAAAGCACGCAGTATTTTTATGCAGCACTCACAAGATTGATCTGAATACTTTGAAATCTGTAGAAGCAATGAACTTTGGCTTGCATCATCTTAAGGAAAAGAGAATGATCTTACCTTTGATGGAAACCAGCAGAAAGTTGGCTTCTATTTAACTTGAAAGGATTTGGGGTGGTTTCTCATCCCTGTGGTCTAAGTAGAATACCTTGGCTTGTTTAGAACAACTACTGCTTTTTTAAAATGCATTTAAAGGATTTTTGGAGATACAGGTATTTGATTTTCCCATGTTACCACTATAGTTTCTTCATACCGTCCCCTCTTTGATGAAGCATTTAGCTTACTGCAGTGAGTGCTGCTACGTAAAGTGTTCCAGCAGGTCAGAAGAGTTCTTACAGAGGATGGAGTATTAAGTGATGAAGGCTTTTATAACTGCATAAGCATTGGGTTGTTTTGGGGTTGTTGTTGTTTGGTTGGTTGGTTTTTTGTTGTTGTTGTCATGCAGTGATCTTCCTGAAGCTTGCAAAGAAGATTACTTAAATAGAATGGTGTTACTGTGGAGTTGTTGTTTATTCGGGATCCTCTTTGGCTGTCACTGAGATTAAAATGTTAACATGGGCTGGATGCAGTTCTGGAAACTAAAACAAGTGGCTGTTTAAACTTTTATATAGGGAAGGTGGTTTAAACTGTAACAACTAATTAGATTCAACTGTTTGGCGATGTTAAAGTAGGTGTACTAAGCAGTCAAAAATGTGTGGAATTTCCTACCCACAAGTAAATATTTATTTATTCCTTTAAGGCTGGCACTGATGTTTCCATTCTGCTTTTACAGAAGGAACTTTCTGCTTTAGAAGGTTTTTAACCTCTCTGATTTGATAAGCCTGAAAGTTAGGAGGAAGTGGAGATTGATACATATTCATGTATGACCTGGTAACCACGATGTGTTAAGGAGGGCTTTGATAGGGGTTGTCTCAGTAATAGAGGCAATTTGATATCCTGCCCCCATTTTCCAGCCTATTTTTCCCCTCTATTGTGCTGGTCCAGCCCTGGATGGGGACTTACTGTAGACTAGATTCATGAGATGAGCTGGATTTGAGACAAGAAAAAAGCCTGTTCACCGAGCTCTGCTTCCAAAGATGATGAGTGCAGAATAGTGGCGTAATTCAGCAAACTGTTTTTGCTGAGCTGTGTAGAGCAAAAAGGCTGTTGGACTTACCTCTTCATAGAATTTGCAAGGATTTACTTGAGACCATGGACAAAAGTGTCAGTATTTATCAGTCTAAGATTAGCTTTGCTTGAAAGTACACAGCAGCCTTGATTTTGTTTTGTTATGCGAATTGGAAAATAATTCCACTAAATTGCATGTATTATGAATCTTATATTTTAGTTTTTGGCAAGATTGACATCTCGTCATTACGGAAAGTGTTATGGTCCTTCCTCCTCTTAATGTAATTTGTGAAAATTCAGTCCTACATAGGCTCTTCTGAGCTGCTGTCCCAAATGGGATTACTGAAACACTGACATTTATCTGAGCTTTTTACTTTTATAATTCATAATAGCCAACTGCTCTGGCTTATGCGTTTTGGGATGGTGAACTTGTCTTGCCTCTTTGCACGGTGGTAAATTTATGGAAATACATAAATATTTCCTAATCTGGGAGCATCATATGGACACTTAAATCTTGAAGTCTCTTTGCTTACTTCAAGTTTCAAGGGATGTTCTTAGAAATAAAAAAGACTAGTTCACTTCATGCGTGGTCCCTAGAGTTTTATAACACGAAGAATGGGAAAACAGGTCTAGTTGAAGTAATCTGTGAAGGGATACTGAGAGAAGTAAAATCTTGAGGAGAGGTGGAAGTATTTCATTGCTCTGTATGCATGGTGAATTTAGATGCATCTGAAAGACCACTCTTGGTTGGCAACTCGCTGTAAAATACCAAGACTGACTTTTAGTATGTGTTAGACATGAATTATGAAGTGATCTGAGTCCATATTCAGTGTGCATCTCTTAATAGCATAAAATTATTCAAAGTTGAGTTGTTTCCATGCATTAAATACCTGGCATGTTTATGATTCTCTTGCCTTTCTAGCGAAGGTGGTAACTTCTACATCTAGCATTTTGCTTGCATTTTCAGAAGGCAGTTGCTTTTTTATATTTATATATATTGCCTTAAAATATGTAGCTTGTCTCCGTGGTCTTGCTTGTGCTGACATTGAAAACTAGAACTGTATGTATTTAATGGATTTAGTTTAGGAATTCAGGCTGATGTTTCTTGGGTAATGTAGCATCATGTTTCATGATCGCATGGGCAGAGTTTGCTCACAGGGTTAGGTGTGGCTGATTGTGGTTTGGGCTAAATAATCTGCCTAGTTATTACTACTTGTGCTGCTAAACAGTGTGGTGCTTTTTTTTGCTGAAGCTTTACAACCAACCTTCCTCTTGTTGTTGCACTTTTACTTAAAAAGCCATCTTTCCTACCACAGCCTGTCTCGGCCATGAATCCCTTCCCTGAGAGTAGCACTGCAGAGATGATGTTTTTCACAAGGGGTTAGTTGATTAAATGCTATGACAAATTATTACAGCTACTTGTAAACAGTTGCCGCTGTCTTTAATTTCACAGTGTCAAGTTACTCTGTCTGAAGTAAGTGCCAAAACCCTCCAGCTGCCTTTTGTAGAGGTCGTTATATGTGGCTCACCTGTAAAACATGTCCTCTCATTTGGAGGGGAGAACAGATGTTTCTGCCTCTGAAAGATGCTCCAGGCACTTGCTGCAGGAGATGGTCAGCAGGCTGTCAGAAGCAATCTTTATGGGCAGGCTGGTCTTTCACACGGAGATGTGTTTACAGAGCATGAAATGAACATTTTTGCACAGAGGCAAATAATTGCTTACAACGGAGACTTTAGTAGCAGATTTGAAGCTTGAATGGTTATTAATAAGGTCACCTGGAGCACACACGATGTCCATCTCCTGAGCAAAGTCATTCAGAACTTTTCAGCTGTTAGTTTATGCTGAAAGGTTTAAGATGTTGTAATGTTCACGCCTTGAGCTTGTCACTTTTGATGAAAACTTGTGTAGGCTCTGTTGCTACATCTGGATGTGGGAGGGTTCCTTCAAAATTATTCTTGAATGGAAAATTTTTTCTTGACTTGCAGAGAGAGAGGCTGAAACCCCCATGCCCAGTCTTGAATTATTATATAGTAGTACTGTAGCATTGGCAGGGTTTTTAAGAGACTTTACATGAAGTGTCTGTGAAACAGGCTGTTGTCACAAGCAAAAGGAATGTCTCTGAAAGCTTTCTGTGGTCAGGAGATGGGTCTGAGGGGCAACAGGTCTCAGGTAGTGTTGGCTGTCCTGAGATGCTCTGGTTAATGCTCTCACTCATCAGGTCAGGGCTCTTTCTTGAGCAGTGATAAAAAATTGTTTCCGAAGAATGGCTATTGGCAAAATTAATCAGATTGATTCTTCACTTATGACACAGATCAAGACTTGAACTTCAGTCTTCTATGGTAATAAGACCAGTTCATCATCACTAATTGCATCTCTTCCTTCCCGGCAGTTTCTTCAGCCTCCTTACTCCTTCAAGGTGACTTCCCCACTCAACAGATGTGTGTGTCTGACAGAGCATTTAAAAACCACAGAGCTTGAAGTAGATGAACTTCTTGTAAAAGCAATTCTGTTTGATTGCAATTAGGCACGTCACAGAACTCAGTAAGTCTGACTGATGTGAACTGTGAGTGCTGTCGAACGTCAGAGCGGAGGGAACGTCTCCTCTCTGCACACCACGGTTGCAAAAGGGGCTCAAGGCTCGGAGTGCTCTGTTCTGAAAAACATCTGTGCTGCTTCAGGAAGGGGAAAAAAAAATTACCAGCACCACAAAGGCCATTCTGGAAACTTCTTTAAAATGCTGCGTGGTCTTCCATTGCTTTTTTTTGTAGGGCATCATTCCTTGGAGGCAGTGGGCCTGCTCACTTCATTCACATTGCGCTGAACAGCCTCAACCACAACCTCTTTCAGAAGAGTTATTCTTCTCTGTGATGAAAGCTAGTGAATGTGGCCCTTACAAGGAACATCCAAGCATTGCCTGAATACTCCCTAGAACAACTGTCCTTGAGTTCTGGGAACACACAAAATCTAGGATACAGATTGTGTCTCACTCCCTGCTCCCATTAAAAGGAGGTTTTAAAATAGTTTATGCTACTTCTGTACAAGACTGAACAGAGATTCACCTTCAGAATTCCTCCAAAGGAGTGCAATGGAGCTCAGTGTTCTGCACACTGTGTGAGCTGAGCAGCTGCACAGTTTTGCCCAGCGCTGTTTTTGCCACGAGGTGTTACACCATAAATTTTCAGAGGACACGAGAGAGATTGTACATACAATGAATTACTCAGACACTCTGTAACACGACCTGCTAATAGCCTGCCCTCTCTGAAATAGTCCCAGCAGTGTGAACTTAATTCTTTTTTCCTAGTTTAATGAGACTTGGTAGAACAAACACCTAAGCAAATCTGGGAAGATTGTATCAGTCATTCTTTGCTGCATCTCATGTATAACCATGCGTTTTATTTCTTTATTGATTTTTCTTTCTTTGTCGATGCTTAAGCAGTATTCTTTCAATATGGAGTAAGACTCATAAAAATACTGGATATCACCTGTTCAAGTCAAATTTGGTACTTCTTTATTCTGGTATGAGAAGCTAGAAAAACTGTGTTTCAGAGAGCAGCAGATTTTCTGAGTCCCATGGAGCTTCATTATAGCGAGGTCAGACTATGTGCTGTAGAGAAGAGAATTTATATTTTATCATAGGACTAACTGCTATGCTCTTGTAATGACCCTGAAGGACAGTAAATGCTCTAAATAATTCAGCTTCTTTGGAATATAATTCTACTGTGCTGTTGGAGCTAGAATAGATCTAGGAAAGTGGAAAATATTGTGGTATATTTTAATGTGATGCCTGAGGGATGCTCATGAGAGTGCTTTGCCTGCCATAGCCCTGTCCAGAAAGTGGATGGTGAAGATTTCTGGAATTCAATGTTTTTGGTCTACTCTTAAGGGAAAAACCTCCCTTAAGATCCTTGTAGTGAAATGAGACTCCTCCAAGTCTAATTGCCTCTTGGCCCAAGATGGAATATATTAATTTCTCATGTAGTTGAAAAGCCTCTTGCATAATTTCATGTGCTGTAACTTTAATTTCACGTATTTCCATTTTCTTCTTTGTAGCAGTGTGGAAAAGCATGGAAACTATTCATAATACTTGCCCTTCCTTTCTGCTCAGTCATCTCTGCCCTTATCTGCACCCATTATTTTGCTGTGTGTTGTTTTTGGAAATATCTCCTGATGAAATTTGCTTTTTTCAAACAGTAGAACAGATTCATACAGTCATGATGACAGAACAGCTGCTGAACAGCTGCATAAAAAAATCACTGAAGTCTTGCATTTGCACAGTTAATGCCTTCTTTACTTACCCTTTGAATTGCATCCCAAATTTTTGATGCTTTTTTTTGTGGTCAGGACCACTTTTGAATTTTAATCGCATTCTCCAGTTAGCAACATCAGCAGATTTAACAAGCCTGCTTTCCATTCCAGTATTGAAATCGATAGATAATTTTACAGGGTCTAGAAGGATTCTGGCAAAGATCATTTTGACACATGACCTGAATGTTTGCATCGGAATGTGTAAGTTTTGATTAGATTTGAGTGAATTCTGATTTGATTATTAACAATAACAAGACTCAGCATGCTCAATTTTACATCCCTGAGCGATGCATCTCTTTTCTCTCCTGTCAGCCCACTTGTTACCTGTCCCAGAAAGAAGCTGCTTGTTCCTTCATTTTTAATCCTGACACTGCTGTTAGTAGCTGTTTGTCAGACATCCAAAAGTGATTTGTCACCTTTTAGACATGTACAGTGTTTTGGTATCTGCATCCCCAGCCCTGCTCTTCCTCGATTCCCCAGAAGTGTTCATTATCTTTCAGTTATTGGAAATATCATCTGCCTTCCACAGGTGCCCTGACACTGTCAACCAGCTTCTTCCCAGGCCCAACTAATTTATTTTTCCAGTTTCTGTTTTTCCCTTTTTGCACCTGAACCAGGCTGAGTGTGTCCTCTGGCTGTGCTGGCACCTGGAGCGTTCTTGTAGTTTCTTGCCCCATTACAATTTGCAGCTGGCCATGTGAAGTGGTGATCGCTGGAGAGCATCTCTAGGAGGGAGCAAAGTACCTACACAGGGTCTAGCCTCTAGATTCAGCATTCCAGTGTGGATTACTTGAGCCTTTCCTTGCCTTGGGTCAGCCTCATCTCAGCCCAGGGTAGAGGTGTAGACAATTAAGAGCCTTGGATGGCTTAACAGATATGTGATGTTCACAATTTCATGCTGTATTTGAGAGGAGGGAGGTCTTGTGAGCAGCTTGCTTGGGAGAGAAGTAAACCTGGGAAGTGTGATCAGATGGCACATGCAGCGCTCAGGAGTGCTGCAGGGAGCTCTGCCAGGGCTTTCCTTGTGGAGGGAGCAGTGGGGACAGGGTGGTAGACACCCTTGTTGGGTATGTGTACTTGGCACTTCATCTTTTAGCTGCTGAGAAGTCTCTAAACATTACTGAAAATGCAAGTTGTTTCTAAGGTGCCCAGAACTTTCCATGGGATAACCTTCCCCATATGGTTCACGGTGGGTTTTTAGTGTGATGTTTGTGTTCTGCGGGTCATCTTTGCCAACCCATCAGCGGTGGTTTAGTTTCCTACAAGAAGTTGAAGACTGAATTTGGGGGTTTTGTGCTCAGCTTTTTGTTTGCAGTGGAATAATGCAGCTTGTCCTTGGTGTCAAGGAGCAGCTTGTGCTTCCTGCTGAGAAGAACTGCTTACAGGAGCACTGTGGCAGCACGAGAGTCTCTGCGGGTGCTGCCCAGCAGCTCTGCACTGTGGGGAACAGCAGGACAGCTCCTCACCATCCTGTCTGCTGCCTCTGCATGAGGGAAATCTGGGGATCCAAACAAAGCACAAGGATATCAGATGAACTGATGACATAAACGGGGGGGGAAATTGCTGGTAGCGTGGGTCAGATTTTTTTTTAAGTAACTGGGGTAACAGCAGTAACTCTGATTTTGAGAGGAGTGTGATACACCTGGCGTAGGTCTGGGCGTTTGCTGGGTGCAACATGTTAGTTGTCTGAGCAGCAGTTAAATAACTTTTTGGGAAGAAGAGGCACTTTAAATGTTGCTTTTTAGTGCAGATTTTTTCGGTTTAACATAATGCTGTCAAGAAGCATCAAGTTTGCCAGGAAGCTGGTAAGGAATTTACTTCAAAATCTTTAAAAGAGCTTAAAAGCAAAGTAGTGTTATTCTGTTGCTGAAAACTAGAAAATTGTGGGTTTGCTGCATTGCTGCTAAGAAAAAGCTGTGCTGAGACTGATGATATCAGTGTGAATCAGGCAGCAAACCTATTTTACAGCACCACCTGAAGTAATAGTAAATGTTTATTGAAAACTTTTATTAAATTTTTTTTTTTTTTTTTGCTAAACCAAAGCTGTCACAGTGGTAGTTATGTATCCTGTTGGTTTCCCAGTGTCTGGAAGGCAAGTGAGCAATGTCAGCGCTGAAGGTATTGCCTGAGGTGTGTGCAAAATAAAATAGAAAAACACTTGTGTTTCTTTTTGCTTTATTAGAGTTAGCAGGAACTATTTGGTTCAAGACACATGTAAGGATTAAGTGGACATGGTATTGTTCCTCCCAGGAGGAGCTAACTGAAAAGTACACTCTGAAAATACCTGTAAGGCTCTTGATGTCAAAAGTTCTCTCTAGAATCCTTTTGTTTGGGGTCTTTGTTGTGTGTGGGGTCCTGTGTCACTTGGCCATGTTTCCAGATACAGTTTATTGTTAAACTGCAACCGCGATCTGTGGGGGGATCGTTCCCTGCTGGTAGATGATCTGACACCCTCTGGTTTTGGGTTTGACTTTTCCACGGGTGACATTCTTAGACTGTGCCTCCTTTCAAATATCTGGTAGGAGGTATTTCATTATTTTATGTGTAACTCCTAATGATGGATAAGGGCTCAAGAAGAAAAAAACACCTAGAATGCAGACTTTTTTTCCCCCAGTATCTTTCAAAATTCAGTAGGGGAAAAAAACCCCAGTTTCTAAGCTTAATATGCAGCTTGCTATGGGAGGCACTGTCTGCTGACATAAAACACAATCTCAGTACCTGGAACAGAACAAAACGGTAGTTACGGTTTTTATTCCAGTTTTTGAGTCATATCTGTCACGTAGGTTTAGTATGGATTAAATATAGTTTTCCATAGCAGTGAATGTTGGGGCTTTTTTTTTTTTTTTACCTTTTTGGAGATTTCAGAAGAGAGTGATGTTAACCCTTCTGAAGCCAGTGTACTCCGCACGCTGACAAATCTTTGCCCCTCACCAGGCACCAAACTTCCATAATGTGCCCTTGAATTTTGTTTGTGTAAGTTTGGCATCAGCCCAATTTCCACAAAGTAAAGTAAATATCTGATCTATGCTGTCAGCTGTTGCAGACCGCTGCAGCTCTGCGAGGCTTATGGATGCCTTATGGGCTCTGCCTGCTTTTCCGGGCAAAATCCAGAGCATTTCTGTTTACTATTATGAACTACAACTGCTGGCAAGCTTTCAAATTGCCTCGCTCATCTTACCTCAGAAAATACGTTCTAGCACAGTCTCGCTTGTGCCTTTTCCAAAAATGTGCAAGGCACCCTGGTAATATACTTTGCACATCGGCAAGTCCCCAAATTGAGTGGTTTTCTCCTGAAATGTCTGTCTCCATGGAAAGTATTTCTTCCTTTCCATGTGTAGCAGATTTTGTCCTGTCCTTACTGCAAAGATTGTTGGAGCATTAGCAGCCGTTTTTTATTTGAGGTTTTTTGTTAGGGTTTTTTTTTTTTTTTTTTAATACCAGTTACACCAGCTTATACCAGAACTTATATCAGGGTTTCCCAAGGACCTGGTACCCAACCAGGTAGATTCCATTGTATGAAAGGCAAAAATTGCAGTAGTTCTTTCATCATGGAAATATTTATAAATGCTGTAAACTGTTTTGTAAACTGAACAAAGTCAAATTTGCAGTCGTGTGTTTGCCAGGCCCCCCTACGTGCAGCACCAGGCCAAGCTGTCCTCTTGTGTTGGTTGAGTGCTGTGAATTTAACCTCTGTGGATTATTTCTGTGTTGAGGACATATGGGATGTTTATTGTAGTGTATCTTTTAATGAGATTTCTGCTAGTATAATAGAGTTGGCTTCTATGCTTTTGTATAAAATATTTGGAAGTCGTGTTCATCTGAGCAGTCTTTGATTGGCTTAACATTCCTATAATCTGATCTGGAGTTTATAGCTCAAGTACAGGGAAATCATCAAAATGATGGAATTAATAGGTTTTGTGTCTTGCATTTTTATTAAATCTTAATACAATTATTCAAGTATTTATGCATATGCAGCATAATCTGTAAATCTTCCTGGTAAGTCAGATTTCAGAAACAGTGCTCTGAAGTGTGTCCTTAAAGGAAGCAAACAGCTTGTGTGCTGTTTGCTCGTGTTGAATGGAGTGTGGGTTTCTGCAGACATGTGTGGGGTTCTGCTTCAAATGTCCACTTCTAGAATTGATCTCCAAACCAGATCGTTCACTCTTTCTGTGAATATGCAGCTGGCTGTATTTAAGATGGCTTCAGCTGGCACTAAATTTCATGCTCATTGCTTCTGCCGGGAGTTGCAGTCCAAAACCAGCTCTTGGACACGTGATAAAACACTACATTACACGTATGTTTGTTCCGTGGGAGTTTTAAGTTTCCAGAAAGTTTCTGTAAAGCAGAAAGGGCAGGTGGAAGGGGTGGGAAGTCTGTAATCCTACTTTGAAGGGCAGTTCTGAGATGCCTTTTGTCGACATCTTCATTCCGTGTATTTGTTGTCCAAGCCCTTCCTGGCTGTTGCACCTCAGGGAAGGTGAGTAATGGGTTGTTCCCATCCTGACCATGGGGTAGCCCAGGGCATGATGTCTTCTTTGGGAATTTTGTAATGTGTTGCTGTAATGTGAGCAGGGTCAAAGAAATGCTCTTATTGCTTGAGGGGGAAAACAAGAAGGTTTCTGATACAACTAAATGCCTGGAGGAGCTCATTCCACGGTGTTGAGCAGATCCCTGACTCAGGCTACAGTGGGATGTGGAGCAGTTCTGTGGATGAGAAGGGCTAGAACAGAAAAGGTGAGAAAGCTGTTTTGGGCAAACAAAATCTAAAATTAGGCCAGCTGGGGTTTTAACAGCTGAAAGAAAAGTCTGAGACTGAAACTGCTGTGCTGTCACAAGTTGTGCTAAAATTTAGCGAAGAACTCACTGCTTGGTGCTTGGTGCTGACTTTGGAAGCAGCTGTGCATCTGCAGGCCTGGGTTGAATTAACCAAGCAAGAAGTTCAGAACAGCAAACATTGCAAGACTGTAATATTATTTCTAAAGGTAAGTGAAGAACAAAGTGTGAGGAGTTTGGGAGATATAGATGACTAAGCTGCATGTCATATCACTGCCCTCAGCTGATGTCTTCAGACTTTAATTGACTGATGAACCAGGACTTTTTGCTAGACATAATTTTGTTTGTGCTCAGTGGTTTTCAGCAATTGAGATTGAATAAAACTTATTAACTGAAGGAATTTAAAGGGGAGGGAGTTTCAGTTCTAACAGGTACTGTTCTAGCACTTGACACAAAAAGCTTTCTGCATTAAAAAGCAGAGTCAGCTAAAACTGGGTAAAGCTTAAGCAGCAGGCTGTCCCATCCACCAAAGAGTTGGACGCCTGGTGTTCTGCAAGGAACATGTTTCTTTAATAGCTCCACAGTTCCCAAGTGTCCCTGGGCATTCTGCAGAAAAGGCTCTGCCTTGTGCCTGTCTGCACTGATCCGTTCATGGTTCTGGTCCAGCTGTGCTTTCATTCACTGACACGGGGTAAGGTCTGATCCAGGAGTGCTCACAGGATTTGGAGCTCTACTTCTGAAGGAATCAGGCAGGTTATTTCCATACCCTGAAGCATGGCTTTCTCAAAAACAAAGCACAAATCTGGACTTCAGTTGTTTCAGGTGGGAAAGAACGTGATGGCCAAATGTTAGCATCATGCGGGAAACTTTAAGGTCTAGTTTGAACCTGTTGCTTTGGTCTGAGTCACAACTCTTCTGTGAAGAAGAACTTGGCTTTTTTGTCTTTGAAAACACTTAAACATTCCACACGATGTGCTGCTCTTTAGTCCTGTGTTGCCTTTTAATAGTTCTTGAAATGTTGAAAGTATGGATTATGTTAATGTACCTTTTAAATTTTTTATGGACTGAAACAGCTTCAAAAATTAACCTTTAGAAAACACTTGGGTAGATCACATGATGGGCTTTTAGCAGCTTTTTTTTTTTTTTCTAGTAGTATGCTGCCTTCTGTTCCAGTAAATGAGGAGCTTTGATTGACTGAGGTTATGCTCAGCTTCCTGACCCAGGACCAGCCTCCAGCTGATGTTGGTGATATTTTTATTTTTCATTAGCTTGTCTGAAAGTCTCAGCTGTTTTCACGCCAGTACAAAGGATGGAGGCTGTTTGTGCTGTGTGTGTGTTGTACCAGTTTGTTGTTCAACATGTGCTAATAGAGCTCTGACAAACCAGGAAAAGAATTTCATTTCTTCGTGGTGCAATAACACTTGGTATCTATTTATGACAGGGTTACCTACATTTAACGTGGATGGTCTCATGATCATTAAAACCTGGGCTTCTTGCTGCAGTGAGAGAGGGGATTTGTCCTTGTTTCTGCCAGCCATGGCTTCTCTCATGTTTTGCCTCACATACACCTTGGGTACTGTAGGTTTTGAAAGACTGGAGAGAATCTGACTATAGATGTTTCCTGTTTCTGCTTTGCCGTGTCACAGATTGTGACAACTAGGGTGCACCCAAGTGTGTACTCTTGAGTGTTCCACCGAGTTCGCCTCAGGTTGCAAGTTCCTTTAGTAAACAGAGAAATGGTTTCTGTTTTCTCTCGCTTATCCTGCTGTTTTTCTTTAATTGTTTTGTCATCTTCAACATCTTGTTTGTAGGATATAAGTGCAAGAGAGACTTGCTGAGGTGCTGGGATAAATGAAGAGGCCTGGGATGGAACAGATGCTCCCTTTAACACTGTCTCCAAAGATCATAGCTTCTTGGGTCTGATCACAGTTCCTTGTTTTAAAATAAAATAATAAATCAGCAAAACAAGTGTTTGAACAGGGTTTGAGATCTGTACAGCATCATGATTTGTGTATGTGCTTCAGCAAGTCTTTTTTCCTCATGTGTAGAAAACTCTTGGCTTACGTCTCCATCCACACTTCTTCTTTTTGGCTGGAGCCAGACACACTAAATAGTGATTAAACAAAAAATTAAAATTCCATTTTTGTGCATTTGGCGTTTGAATGCTGATCAATTGCTTTGGCGGCGTGTTAAGTAACAGCCTGGTAGACAACAGAAGGGGCTTATTTACAGCAATCTGTCTAAATCCATTTTCAATGTATTGCTTAATATGCCTTTCTACTTTAGTTCATTTTCAGTTTTTAAAAAATGAAGGCTTGAAACAGGCAGGAGAACAGTTTAAGATATTGCTGCAGAAGTAATCACTCCTTAGTGGTAAACAACATCCAGTTCTTAAGGAAAATGTGCTTGAGCTGAAATAGAACTTATGGGCTTGTTGTGGGAGTTAATGGATGGAATTCAATGGCTTGTGCACTTACATAGCCTGACTAGATGATCCTAATGAAGCCTTCATGATTTGAAATGTGCTTCTTGCATGTTGCTTGCAATGGACCACTTAAAAAAACAATTGTATTTTTGCAAAATGGGAAGCTTAATGTAGAGCAAAACAGAAAATTGCTGACCTCTTTTTATAGGGACAGGAGTCCAGATCCATAATGTCGATTTTCCCTAACTGTGCAGCATAGACAGCTGCAATGGTCAAACAATGGTTGCTGCATTCCACAGTTAAAATGCAGATAAGGGTGAATGTCCTGGTGGGTTTGGGCAAAAATGTTATGCCTCCTGTCATGCAGTTTAGAATGAATGGAAAATTAGGATAAGAGTGAAAATTGAGATGAAATACAGTGTTATATGTATGGTATAGCTCCCCATAAATGAGATGCTTGTTTAATAGTTAAAGCAAAAGTCAGTCCTAGGAAACTTGCTGTGTTTTGCAGATTGCTTGAATATCACAGTCTAGAGCGTCTGTTGAAGGAGTATCATCAAGTTAGGTAATTTGCATAATTGAGTCAAATTCCATGCAGCATCCCTAAAGGAAACAACTAAAAAAAGCAACATTCTGGTCCCTGAATGCTGTGTCTGTATTTCTAGAGCTCAGACATCTTTTACAAAAATGTGAAGGATAAAAAAACAAAAGGAAAGGGGAAAAAAAAGAGCTTCCAAAACTACATCAATGTCAGCAACCTGCCCATTCTCCCAACGAGAGGGACTTTGAGGACATATGTGCACATCTTCCCTCTGCCCGTGATGGCATCATGCCCACAACCCTTCACACTGTTCTGCCAACAGTGATGACATGAGCATAAAATCTGCACTTTGGGGAGGGGAGGCAGTGTTTTATCGTTCACACTGACTTTATTTGGTAGTCTGTTGAAATTAGGTTGGTCTTCAAAGTGTGGTTCTTAAGAAATACAATGCTAATCAGGCTGCTGCAGCTACACCTTCCCTTTGGGGCTGTGTGGATCGTGAGGGCTGGCAAGGTCGCTGAAGCAAAGACATTGATATTCATTTTCTAGCACTGAAAGTCACTTCAAAATTAATATTTAGACACTGTTGACAGAACTTGTCAGTGACTCAGCAGACTTTTCAGTTATGGTGTTTTAATAGCGACCTGAAAAACCAGTGTAAGCATCATGTTTGCTTGCAAGGGATACTGTTAGAAATATTCTAACCTCTTAACATTTACCCAAGCCGAATTAAATTTAATGGAGGATTTCTGAGTTGGATTGTCTAATATAGCTTCTCTGCCCAAGATCACAAAAAAAAAGCTCCAGAATGCAGCACATCTGCCATTACCACCTGCAGCTATGTCTACCCTTCAGGATTCTAAAAGCTACTTGGAGAGGTGTGTCGATCCGACAGAGGTTCCTGGTGTGTTTGTCTGGTGTGAATCTCTTTAGGTGTTAGTTGTGCAGGGCAGTAACATCATGAGCTCTGCAGGCAGAGGAGCAGANCTCTCGAGGAGAAAAGGCAACGCAGAAAGAACCGTGTCCTTTCAGTACCACCTGGGGAGCCATTCTGCTGTGCCTTTTGCAACCGGACGTGTCTATCTCGCATTGGCCTTTTTAGCCATCAGCGCGCTTGTAGCAAGCGTGGGTAGAGTCCTTCACAAATCTTCGTTCGCGAAGCCTAGCCATGGAATGGAAAAACCAGTGTAAGCATCATGTTTGCTTGCAAGGGATACTGTTAGAAATATTCTAACCTCTTAACATTTACCCAAGCCGAATTAAATTTAATGGAGGATTTCTGAGTTGGATTGTCTAATATAGCTTCTCTGCCCAAGATCACAAAAAAAAAGCTCCAGAATGCAGCACATCTGCCATTACCACCTGCAGCTATGTCTACCCTTCAGGATTCTAAAAGCTACTTGGAGAGGTGTGTCGATCCGACAGAGGTTCCTGGTGTGTTTGTCTGGTGTGAATCTCTTTAGGTGTTAGTTGTGCAGGGCAGTAACATCATGAGCTCTGCAGGCAGAGGAGCAGATAGTGACTCACCCTGCACAGTCCTCATTTTACTTTGCCGATACCAACGTGTGGGAGGGCTTACTTCTTGTAAGTCTCCAAGACTGAGAGCTGTACAGAGCCTGTTTCCCAGGACGTAAGGATTGGTAACTCTTATTCCATGTACTTTTGAAGTCCAACACTGCAGTTCAGAAAGCTCTGAATAACTGCTGTGTGTACTTCCTAGTTTTCCTTCTTGCTTAAAGTTTACAAATTGCTGACATGTGTGGCCTTGACATGGTTAGCTTAACCCGGCTCAAAGATGTTTTCATGTGTATATTTATCTCTGAGAGAAGTAATTCATCTACCTACTCCACTTTCTGCTGTCTTCCTGTCTGGTTTGTAGTGTCTGTAATACAGTGGCAGTCTCTGTGATTTTTTTTTTTTCCCCCCCTTTATTTTAACAGCCCTGGAGGATGGTGTGCTACTGCCTGCTTTCACTCAGTATTGCAGGGTTTAAATTGCTTGCATTAGGTTGTTGCTTGCTCTGAGGATGTTTACATGCACATTGCTGACCTCTCTGAAGAATGGCTTGAAGCTGTGCAGAAAATTTACTTCCCTGTTCACATTATCCTACATTGAGAGCACAAACACAAGGATTGCTGCAGCCCAGAGCCTGGGGCTGCTCACACTGAGCAGGGATGGCTGGAACTGCTTTTTAATGGCTTTTAGGCTGCTGCTTGGCCAGATGAGCATTGTCTGCTTCGGTGGTACAGCTGTATAATGGTGAGAGAGGCCCCTCCTGAAACAGCCTATAGCCCAGTGGTGTGGCTTCCCTTAGAGTATGCTGGAGAAATTGGTGTGAGTCCTTTGGGGTATATTTCAGACTTGTTTTGTGAGGCTCAGGGTCACACTCTGTATTCCTCCTTTTGCATCTAGTCCCTCTACACTCTGGCAATGGTCTCCTCTGCAGTGGTGGGTGGGGTTTCTGGAGTAACTGCTGGTAAGGGATTTTCATGTGTTGCATCTCAGCGAATGGCAGAAGGGACAGTGGCATTGTAAGCGATTCTCCTGGTGTGCACACTCAGTCCAGAGTGCTAAAAACAAGAGACAAAAAAGACTTAAAATACTGAGGTTTCAGACTTGCCAGTTGTTCCTGTGCCCAGTATGACACTTGTACGCAAGCCTAGTGCTCAGAAAGTTGGCAAAACTCTCCTGGCAAGGAGGTGCTCTGGTCTATGAAAGCTTTCCAGGGCTTTTCCTGGCAGGGGAGTATCCTGGAGAAGATACTGGCCAGAGAGCAGGCCTGGCGAAGGATGGTTCTTGTAAAACGGAGGCAAATACTTCCCAGAACAGTAGTGTGCTCTGTCAGTTATTTAGTGGGGATGATAAGAAGGGGTGACATGTTGTCCAAACAATTAGAAACCTCTGTGGTGACCAGACGAGTAGGTGTGCTGGCCTGTTGCAGTAGCACAGGGTGGCTGCTTCGTGGTGCTGAAAATTATACACCAAAAATAACCAGGCTGCCACTGCTTCTTTGTCACACAGGTGTCATCCAGACCTGCTCACATTAGCTGACACGAGCTAGCAAAGGTCCAGGTAGAGTTTGTGCAAATTATCCATGAGGCTGTTAGGCCAGGTGGAGCCATGGGTAGATGCTGATGGGTTTGCCTGGTCCTCACCTACACTGTGTCCCGGCTTATCACACGCCGAGGGAGCATCTCAAACCACCTCTGCTCACACGCACTACACAAAAGCAGCAGTAACCTCCTGAGGTGGAGCAAACATTAGGGGTTTGGGCAGCGTGTGTTTTTCACGGTGTTCTGTGATGGCATTGCTGACACCTGCCCCAGAGTGACCCAAGGACTAGAGGCATGATCTGTGTTTCCTCAGAAGTGCTGTTGTCCAAAGTTTGCCCTCCCAGTGCTCTCTTGCCCGTTTGGTTCCTGGATCACACGTTCATCTTGACACTTAGAAGTACTTTTGCATTATCAGCAGGTAGGAATCACAGGAGAACAGAGACATTTGATGGGACAGCTGGAAAACCACAAGGCAGGTTAAGCAGTTTAGTTTTTATGTTTATGTTTGGTGAGTTCAGGTGAGCCCTTCCGTAACAGAATTGTGTGGGTCTTCACTCTGCTCTGCTGCTCTGGGGCTGTACTTGCCTTCTGCTGCGTCATGGGAGTCAGTGAGGCTTTTGCAGTGCCTCTCATGAAACCTCTTTCCTTCAGTAAATGTGAGTCTCCAGCCTGTGCAGTCAGAGGTGAGCTGGAGATGTTGGATTACTGGTGATGATCGTCATTTGCTGACTTGTTTCCAAAGCACCCATGGCTTTTGAATTTTAGGAACAACATCATGAAATAGGAGCTCTAATTGGGTTCAGTTCAGGCTCATGCCTTGCGTAGAATTTGCTTTTAAGTTTAGCAGCAAGAGACTTAATAAATGACCTTTTAAGTCTTATTTTGATTTTATTCAAGTGTGGTAGTGTGCTCATTAATAATGATCCTGCAATAGGTCTCCCATTACATCCTATTTAATTAACAAAAAAGCTGTAAGATGTATTGGATGTTTTCGAAATGAAAATGGGAGTTTTTAATAGATTCCCTGATTAAGAAATACTGTTCTGCATACATGATAGTGCCCTGAAAAACATCACTTAACAGCTATAGATGAAGTACTGTTCTGAGACAAGCAAAACTCGTTTCCTTCCCCTTTCAGGCTACAAGCCACTTGCTTGTGATGAACTTACTCTAAGGAAGATGTTTAATCTCTTCTTACAGGAAGGGGAGGCTGTTAAGGAAAGGTTGCATGTGTTGTGCATTTAATATATCCAATCTCTTGTTTAAAAGGCATCATACGTGAGGCAAAAGAAAGACGCTTACGTTGCTGATGGACAAAGGAAAAAGGACTGGCATAACAACGAAGCTATAAGGAGGGACTCTGAGCGTGTAGGTATGTAAGATTGCTATAAAAATGTTTTAATACTGATTGTAATTTGATTTTATTTGGGAGGCTTGAGTGTAGAACAACATGTTGAACTTCAGGGTCAAGATGATGTTCTTGACATGATGCAGCAGTTAAAGCCAGTTAATCTGTTAATCTTTAACTCTGTTAATCCCAACTAAATTTCTTTTCCCCCAACTCCCCAATAACCATTTTGAGGTGAAAATGCATCAGTAAACATCTTGGTGTTTTATGACAGGTGCAGTGTTGATTTTTTTAAAACTTCCAAAAAAAACAAATAGGCATGTTCTTCTCCTAAAAATGGGAGATCCAGAAAAGAAGAAGAGGAATAAAACGAATGTTCTGGACTATAAATTTCATGCAAGTTTTATTTCATAAAATAAGGGCCCATTTTGAACATCACAGGTTTACACTGGTGTGTCTCCAAGGGCTCTGCCCCTCAGTGCAAGAGCTCAGGTTGTAAATACACGTATGCATCTGTGCTGAAAATTCCAACAGCGCTGAGGTATTCAAAGCATATGGATTCTTCTGCTGTGAAACAAAAGGTGTTCTATAGATCCTCCACAGCACTGCCATAACTCCTTTGTCAGTTTCTGGTGTTAGAAGGAACACTCAACTTCTGTGATTTGCACAGCTGAGTGGTTTGTAGCAAAACTACTTATCAGATAAAATTGATAGATTGATATAGTTGACCCAGTGCTAAATATGACACAGAGCACAAAACTAAGGAAGGAATTTTTAAAGGATCATAAGATGCTCTTTTTTTTACTATATGGATTAGTTTCTGGCCAGTTAAGCACTAATTAGTAGTAATGATGTGTATTTACTTTCTGTCTATCCATAGGAAATGGGGAACAGGGAAAACCTTACCCAATGACTGATGCAGAGCGAGTGGACCAGGCATACAGGGAAAATGGCTTTAATATCTTTGTGAGTGATAAAATTTCTCTGAATCGTTCCCTTCCAGACATCAGACACCCAAAGTGAGTATATACAGTTTGGATTTCTACGAGCGAAGCTTTGCAAGCCCTAAATTAACACATCTGCAGGAGTGTGTTCTTTTTTATTACAGACTCTTGTACCTTTGTTAATCAACTACAGTCCTTTTGCAGTTGGGTCCTGCTGTCTCTTTAATAAAGAACAGTATATAGTAATTGCAATAGGAGGCCAAATCTGGGGAGGGTGGAGGGGGGAATCCCCTTTTGATTCCAAAAGACTTAAAATTACCGAAGACTTCCAGCCCTCTGCAGAAGAGATCTTGAACTTAACTCAGAGGTGGCTACTTCCTTCTCCTCTTGGAACGCAACAGTTCAGTTCCTGAGCCCCCCGAGAGAGCCAACAGCTCTTAGCAATTAATAAGGTGGAACTTTTTCGTTCTGTAGTGAAACTGATGTCAGTGTCTGACTTGGTTGACAAGTGCCCGAAGTGCAGTCAGGTGACGGCTTTGTCACTAAACACTTTGTCCCGTTCTTATGTTGGCCATTAGCTGGAAATGATCATGAAGTGCTCAGGAGCAGAAAAAGATGTGAGCGGCTCCACTCAGTTGTGTATGAAGAGTTTTATCAGATTTGTGGATTATTTTCTTGGACATCTTGCTCGTAAAAACAGCCTGATCAGGATTTACAAGTAGCAGCTAGTTCCAATTGAATGCTGACTTTTGAGTTTGTCTGGTTTTGGACATTATCCCTTAGGATGGTGTTAAACTGGATTTTGTGCAAACTAGGAGGAGTTTTTTCATTAGAAAAAGTGCTTCAATTAGGACTTAGCCATTGTTTAAACAAAGCAGAGAGGTTTTTAAATGCTGTGTGGAGTTCTTAATCTGAAAGCATTGTTAGGCATTTGAATCGAAGCTCGTTTTTGTGTAAAGCTGGTTTTATCACAATTTAGTAAATCTGAATTCAACATCTACTTTATTCACCTAATTTCCAGAAGTCAGGTTTTATAATTTAACTGCACAATTGAGATATTACCTCTTCAGCAGTCACAGCAAACTAATCAAATCAACTGGCTTGACACCCTTTCTCAATATATACACATAAAACAAAGTAGTGAGTATAGCTCCATAAATATTTTAGGCATGGAGCTGAAATGTTTAGACATAAAGATAAATAAGGTAACTGGAAATGTTTGTGGATCAGCCCATACTCAAGTTCTAGGAAATACAGTTTGACTTTACTAATCTAAATTCTGCCCCGCCTCCATTTACAGAGTCCGCCTTGGGCTCTAAGAACTTAAATGTCAGACAATGCCAGTATTTTGCTGTCTGAGGGTTTAATATATTACCTTACATTCCCCATTGTTTCCTGAAATTGCCAACTCAGTGTTGCTAATTCTGCTATTTAAACTTTTTTAAAGTGTAAAGCTTCTAACTCCAGCCCCAGTTAAAATTACAAAGTGAAGTGTCTACTTAAGCTGTGATTAATGATGCTGCTGCAGTAGTTTGCTTGTTGCTTGACATATCAGTGTAGCAGGTTGTAATTGTGGAGGCCTCGAGGAGAGGATAAACAGCATGTGCCTAATGGATGCTGGGATTAGCTGGGCAGGGAGCAGGGTTATGTACAGTGGAGATACGCAGTAAAGGAATTCACGACTGGAAAGGTCTGCCGTGCATTCGCTGTGCCCATTAAAAAAGATATACTTGGAATGGTGTGGTTTGTGTTGCTTGGGAGGCTGATGAGGGCAATTTATAACAAAGTTAGGCTGAGACCTAGCCATAAAACCACAAGTCCTTAAAGAGTATTCCAGAAAGAAGGGAGCTGTGTTTTTAGAGCCTTTTACATACAGTGAGGCAATAGAGACTTTGGAGATGTGCCTGCAGACAGCAGGGAGTATAAGGAGAAGGTGAACTGGGGAAAAATGCATCATCTGTCTTGTCCTAAGATTTGGGGCCACAGCTGGGATTCTCCCCAACAGCTGGCCTGGGTGGGGAAGGACAAAGAAGCAGCTGATGTGTGAGATGGTTTGTGTGGACTTTTATATAGCAAATAATGTGTCACCTCTGCTTTCTATTGATTGTGGGAACCGAGGAGCTGGGGGATGACGTGTACTGGATGTGCCTGGTGCACACATACAATTGTTTGTTTCAGCAGTCATGTCTTCCCCTGATAACATTTTCTTTAAGTGCTTCTGGGTTTTTTAATATTAAATACTAATTTTGCAGGTCTTGTAAAGCAATTGTAGATGTGGTAGCTGGAGGGAAGCAATTTCTCTCCATGCTTAATGGTTAAACTTAATAGCTAAAGTTTCCCACTTGTTAAAGTTATTCAGAAAATGAGAATTCTAGTTTAAGAAGAGTTAGAAAAGATTCAAGGGCTCTTGGTTCATATTGGAACAGAATTGCAGCCAGTAGCCATTGGAAGAAGGTTAGGATGGCAGTGCCAAGGGCTGGATGAAAGCAGTCCATGCAGCTTCAGTTTGCATCTTGCATCTGTGTGTTGCAGCCACAGCCTGCAAGCTCTTGGCAGCACCCCAGGGCAATTCATTACACCCAGAATAAGCTACTGTCCTCTCACACAGGCACCAGAGTAACTTCCTGTAGCCACAGATGTATTGAGCTTGTATTACATAGGTGCATCCTTCTCCCTTCCCTGGGAAAGGTACCAGGAAAAAGCTGCCCCTGGCAGAGCCGCTTTCACTCCCGCCTGCCCTTCCGGGGAACAGGGAGGGAATTACTGTGTGTGAGCACTGAATTGTGCACACATCCTCACTGAGGGTCTGCAGATCAGCTCTGGTGGCTGTGCAAGAGGTGCAGTGTTGTGGTGGGGCAGAGAGCAGGGTGTGACCTCCCTCCCCTGCTCCTGGGCAGGGGGCAGCTGGTCCTGCTGCCACTGCATTACTACACTCCAGACACCTCCATTCACATAACCACCTCTGTTTTGCACTGGACACATGAGTTTCTAGGAATGGAATAGATTTTTGACCCCTAATGAACAGCTGCAGGTATTTTTTTAACTACAGTTGCTTACTGTGCAGCCTTTGTTACCTGTTTAACAAGGTTCAAACTCCACTTAGGGCCACATGAGCAGGAAATAAACACTGCCCTTCCTGCTGCAGTTGGAATTTTCTTTATGAAACTGCCTTGAAAACAACCTCACAAGGCAAGAGAATATTAGCCTTGTTTCAAAATTAAGATTAATGCTGTGGGGAAATACCCCAAATTCAAGGGGTCCATATCTCAGCAGACCTAACTCTCTGGCTTTATCCTAGTCCTCTGGTGATTTGTGTTCAAAGCCCAGCTGCCTTCACTTCTACCTGCAGAACCGATCCCCCTGACTTTGTGTGTTGCTAAGTGTCGTTGACCGTTAACAGTCTCCACTTCACATGGAATTTCTGGGTCTAATTTTGGCCAGGTGGACTAGATCAGGTCAACACTGGCTTGATAAGTCCTGAAAGTCGCTGGATTCTTTTTCGGGTACTTTGCATCAATTTGGGGAGTAAAGAATGAACTAAGTTACTTGATTGGTAATTAGTATGGAAGTGCTGGTGTTTTTCAGCAGCTCCTTTTCACTTGCCCTGTCTGTGTCCAGCTGCAAAAATAAGCTGTACCTGGAGAAGCTTCCGAACACGAGTGTGATAATTCCGTTCCACAACGAAGGATGGTCCTCTCTGCTCCGGACAGTGCACAGTGTCCTCAACCGCTCCCCTCCTGAGCTGATAGCAGAGATAGTGCTGGTGGATGACTTCAGTGACAGAGGTACGATGGTTTCTGTGTGACAGCATCATGTTTCCCTGCCTAAGGGATCGACAAGCTTGCAAATATGTGTATAATGACTTGAGGTTTTTTACTCAGGTGAATCTTGCTCTAGTACATTTGGAAGCAAAAAAACTCACGTTCCGTATTCAGAGTGTGCTGGTTTAGTTGTTGCCAACACGGGCTGTCCTGTGATGTGAAGGGTGATGTGAAAAAAACAGGGAAGCTGGTCTTAATATTCTGCTAAGGGCCTGTGTAGCCCTTAGCATTAACCCCCGGGTTAAATGTATGATGCTTCGAATAACAAAAGAAAAGAAGTGAGCTATTCCCTCTTCTTCTTAAACTTCACTCCTTATTTTGTGCTGTGTTGCCAGGAGTAGTCACTTTGGATTGGGTTGAAGTGCTAAATGCAAAGGCCTGGAGTCCCTGGCACGACTCATAACCACCAAGGGAACAACCAGTTGTCATTGCAGCAGCAATGTGTGCCTGTGGTTACTGAATGTACTTGTAGCAGAAAGGCAAGAGATCTTTTTCTCTGAACTGTTTAAATCATAAACCATAGAATCATACGGGTTGGAAGGGACCTCTGAAATCATCAAGTCCAACCCTTGATCCACTACTACCAGTTACTAGACTATGCCACATCCAGTCTTTTCTTAAATACCTCCAGGGACAGAGAATCTACCACTTCCCTGGGCAGCCCATTCCGATGCCTGATTACCCTCTCTGTAAACAATTTCTTCCTAACATCCAATCTAAACCTGCCCTGGCAGAGCTTAAGACCAAATGCTATGTGATGCAAGTCAAGCTACACCTTGGCTTGTAGTTTGCACCCTTGCTGTGGTGGAAGAGGCAAGTGAAGGAATAGGGAGTGCCTTTGTCATGTAGACATTGCATAGTTGGAGAGATCCCATGGAAAGTCCTCTGGAGTAGCTGGTGTTCTCTTGTGTTCAAGAGGGTCCAGTGACTTTAAGGAGTTATGGTCAGATCTAGCAACTCTGTTTTCTCCCTTGAAGTTACTAAGACTGTTTAGTTTTATGAGCTGCAGAGTTGAAGCCGCTGGTATTACTCAACTCAGGGAGAAGAGCTCTCTATACAGATACTAAAGTATACATCTCCAAAAAATCTGACATGTAGGAAGCTGATAAATGAGCTTGGAAACAAGCTTGTGTGTGTTCAGTGTTCTGACCTTTACTGACTTCCAAATAGGCACTACCCAAAGCTGTAGTGTTTGTTCCAAAGTACTTCTCTCATTAGTTTAGAAGCAAGGCATGCTGCTTTGAACAAATCAATTTTGTATGAAATAAGTATTTCTTTAGAGGATTTTCAGGCTAAGCTGGGGAGAAGAAAAACCCACCCTCCTAACAAGGTCTCTTTATTGCTACTCAGTCTAGAAGCAAATTAGGCAAGCTCATGCTGTAACCACAGCTAAATTGTACAAATGGGGTCCTTTTCAGAGAAGCAGAAGTAATGAAATCTGGTTTCCTATGGATCTGTTTTCCTTGTTCTCTAGATGTGCCCTTCCAGCCAGCCTTCCTGGCTCCCATTCCTGCTCCTCATCAACCTGTACCTGTGCTGTTTGACTGCTTTGCTCTTGCTATTCCACCTGTCTCTGATAAGATACAGGCTCTTCTCAGTCGGTTGCCCATCTTTCCTACGAAGGTTGCAAGAAGTAGCTGAGATCAATTTGTATGCAGCATCTGTTTATAGGTGTCTATAAAAGACTGCTGGTGCTGGACACTGAGCTAAATTGTCAAGGGAAGAGAATGACACTCAGGCAAAGAGAGTGCTAATAAAAACCTGCTGTGCATTTTCTGGTTGTTTGAGGTTTTTTGTTGGTTTGTTTTTTTTAAACAGTATTTTCCTGTTAGGACACTCGATTTATGCACATTGGGACAATTATTGTTTAGGATGAAACATTTTTCCTTCAGTGCTGTCAGTTCTGTATCTGCATTTTTCTTACTTAACCACACTGGGATTGGCTTTCACATCCTTCACTGGGATTAAATGGATCTTAGTCTTCAGAAGGCCGTTAAGTCCTAAACACCTGATCATTACTTGAAAGGCTGATGGTTACAAATTTCTGGTTGTGATTTATCCATTGTATGTATTAAAAATAAATTAAAAAAAAACCCAAACAACAAAGCAAACACAAAACCCCAATAACTGAGAATTGAAAGTTTAATGCATCAAACTGAAATGCATGAAGGAGCACAAGTTCTAAGAAAACTTTTAGTTTGCATGTTATATGTTGTAAAGGACATATTCTTGGATTTGGTCTGTTAGGTCACTGCTCTGGTTATCTGATTCTTATGATTAAACTGGGCAGATGATAAAAACCCTGTGTCCAAGCTGATGATCATCACAGCTGTGCCACAGAACTGATGAGCAGTAAAAAGATTGAGATTTCGTGATTATTTTTTTTTTCTTTTCAAATCATAAAGGATTGGTCCTCTGCGTTTTCTGCGAAGTGGAATGCTGTGCTTCTGGTTCAAATGCTAGCCCTACAAATTTGTAACAGCATCCTTCTTTTAAAATTATGGAATCACTGTTGGATGTAGTGATAGTAGAGGCCACATTTGAGATCAGAGGGGCATAGTATGAACAGTAAATGTCATCTCCTTCCCCGAAGAGATCCGTAAATAGTCACCATAAACTGCAGTGAAAAGCCAAAGATGGAAAGGATAATCACTCAATAAAAATCTGTTATTAGGGGTTTTTTTATCGAGAGGTTGCTCTGACAAGATAAAACATCAGATATCTCTGCTATATCTATGATGGCCTTTCACTCGAGGGTTGTCTAAACAGATCTTTAGCACTTTAATAACTCTTCAAAGAATAACCTTCATCAACTTGGCCTTCCCTGGCAAGGAGGCTGTATACATTCTCTTGTACTGTGGGTGGTGATGTTAGTGTATCTCATACATGGATAATCTTTGCTTCACATGAAGTAAAGAGGACTTTGGTAATAATAGAAATAGCAAGTGTGGAAATCTGGCTACTGCACACACAACTGTTTTTCCTAACAGATGTTACTTTCATGTTTTTCATCTGGTTTTAAGCTGCAGAATAAGGAATTTCTGATGCGTCTATGAAGAGGGTTGAGAAGTTTGCTAACAAAGTGACAGGAGAGTGAAGACAGATTTCTGGGTTAGTTGGTGGCTGCTGTGGTCTGCAGCAAATCTGAGGGGCAGCCGTGTGGCTTTGCAATATTGGAGATCTCTGGACAGATGAATCATCATCTGGAAGTGTCAGCAGCCATTTATTTCTTAATTTGTTTGAGAGAGACAACTCTGTGACCTTTAGCAATAAACATTTTTCATCCAAAAAATGCTGTCCTGATGACAGCAAATCTTAACAGGGAGCAGCGAAAGCTTTACAGGTCATGTTTTTGAAACATTTCCTTTGCTTTGTATTTGAAAAGTCAAAATGTGCTGGAAGAACTTGCTGTCTGGATTTTTTTTTTACTTTTTTTTTTTGCCTGCCTGCAGTACAATGCAAATGATCAAAATCTAAAAAAAAAATTACTGGAGCCTTACTTCAAACAAATTTCCTGCTGCATTCCCTGTCAACCAGAGTGCTGGGAAAGGCTGTCGGTGGGGTCATTTGGTGTGGTCGGAGGATCCCTTTGCCTTGAGGGTGCAGATTGTGCTGCCACCTCCAGCAGCATTTTCTTGACATTTGAATGTTCCTCTGTGGGTGTTCCCTTGGTGGGTTGGGTTGGCTTAAAAGAAGCTACTTTCCAGCATGTGCCATTGGTCACAGCAGAGTAAATATTGCAGGTCTATTTTTGCTTTCTCTATTAGTAGTCTCTGTTATCAATATTGCATTCCCATTAGGAATAATGCTATAATGCTTTTTTCCCCCACAAACTTACTTGAGATAGAAGATGATGGAAGAACTTTCTTCCCATTTCAAAGCAATTGTAGGGTTTTAATGTGCAGAAGAATATAGGTTATATTGAAGAGGGAGGCACCAATTCAGAAGACTGCTGTTGAAGAAGCATTGGCTGCTTCTTCCTGCATGGTACAGAGAACTGCTAGAGGCCCACAGACTGACCTCCATGGATTTGATTAACCTCAGCTATTGCAGCCTGGTCCAAAATAAGGCCTGTGCTCCTGGATAAGCAGAAATCAGAATGCAATACATGAGAATTATGACTTTAGAATTCCTGATCATAAAAACTCTTAGCTGTGGCAGTCCTGTGTGGATTTGCACCTTCACTTTTAATTTCTATAGCTATTCTTTAGGTCTGATCGCAGTTAAATTAAGCCTTTTCATATGCTGGCTTGCAGGCTACTAATTATATCCCTCTGAGCCTGTTGTTGCCAGAATGGCCCTAAGTAAACTAAAATGTTTTTTCCATGTGTATCTGTTTTCTCCTGGGGACTGTCATGTGAAATTTGTTTGCTTTTTGATTATCTAATTACCATGCTGCTGAGTGGGAGGTGAGTTCTATTATATCACACAAATGGGAGGAGGAGAAGAGAAATGGAACTGCAGGTCAGTTTGTAACACTGCAGGGTTTTTCTGTCAGCTCTGATGGCATTTTGTTATTGATAGCAGGCAACGAGTAACAGACGGGCAGTTCATGGTTCTTCAGGGTCTGCTTCAGTCCCTAGACCTGCAGTCTGAATTGGCTGTGGTGAGAAATGGAGCTGTTCAGGTCTAGTGTCTGTCTTGCACAAAATGAATTGTTGGTCTCCACCTAATTCTTGTAGCTTGTGAACACCTGTGCTGTATAAGCTGTCTGTGTCTGCATGAACAAATGTAAAGCTGTCCTCTGTCTCTCACTAACAAATGAACAGCCTTAAGCTGAAGGAATGGCACATTTTCTCTTTGTAGGATGCTTGCCAGAATGTCCTTTGCTTTTCACCTGGTACATATCTGGTAGCTCTGTACAGCAGTGGCACATCAAGTCCTGCTGGTGAGAGGCAGAAGGCAAACTCTGTTTTGGAGGAGACATCTCAGGTGCAGGTTGGACTGAAACATGTACAGAATCATAAGTAGTTGAGGTTGGAAAGGACATCTTGAGATCATCTAACCCACCCCCTCAGCTCAGCTACAGCAGGTTCATCCAGATCTTATTTATTCAGTCAAGTTAAATCTCCAAGGATGGAGACTCCATAATGTCTCAGGGGACCCTGTTCTGCTGTTCAATCACTCTTTCAATGACATAGTTTAAGAAAAAAACATACAGACATTTTAGGCTTACTGTGTGCTAGAAGGCTGTGACTTGGTTGTTGAATGTCATTTAAAAGAAACAGCTTGCCATGTACTTAGGGCTGACTGTGTTTAGAAAGGAAAGGGTACATGCCCCACATAGGGGCTCAGAAGTACTTTGGGTGTAACTTATTTCATGGCTTAGCTTGACAGAAATTAGTGATCATGGCTAAGTGCTGAAATTTCATACAAAAGTCACGTTTCAGCATTCAGTTATTTGCATATTGAGTGACAGCCTGTTCTTACTCATTTTTAAGATTACTTTGGTATAAATGACAGTGTTTTAGAACAAATGTTGTCCCTTGTTGAAGAAGAGAACCGCAGCATCAGTCATCTCCAAAGCATGAGTTACATGCAAAGCACTGTGTTGGTACAATAATAAAGCTGAATGTGGCAGCACTGAAAATACTGCAGTCTCCAAACATCAGGATTGTTCTGGAAGTGTTAACCCAGCAGGGCTCTCTGCTTTATGGCACTGTGTGTCTGCACAGTGGCAATATGTGAAAACTGAGCATCCTTCTTCGAGTAACCAGTCAAAATCTGCACCAGTGACTGGAAGGCAACAACAGCTTCAGCCCAAGTACTTGAATATATTTAACCCGATGCGACAATGACATTTGCAAAGTGATCCTCCTGGCTTTTACATTAAATACTGCCTGTTTTAGGGAGTGGTTATCCAGGAGGCTGTGCAAATGAATACTTGGCTGCAGTTGATTTCAAGGAGACAATTTTGTTGTGGATAATGTGTATGGGATCTCATTTTCCCTTGGGTGGTCATTAGGGAGGTTATGGATTTCAGCTTCATCTTTCCTCCATGACTACCCTGTTACCTTGAGCCTTATCTGCGAAAACTTTATTTAGGATTCTGTTCTTTTTATTTATCCAGCCATTTTAAAATGTTTCTTATTCTTTCCCTACTTTTCACTCCCTTTTTTCTTGGCTGTACGTGTTCAGTAGAACTTTGTGCAGTCAGAATTAGAGCTGCTCTTTGGGGAACAGCGGAGCATTGTGAGCCCAAAATGTGGCATGTGGCCACTGCTCATCTTTGAAAGGCAACAAGGGGCTTTTGGGCCTTTTAATATAGGAGTCCAAGGAGTGTGTTACCTAAGGAGTGTCATCTCAGCCCTGAGCTTTGACCAACATATTCCCCTTTGTTTGCCTTCTCCCCTCACACAGGGCCCACCAGCTTCTTTTGCTTTGTACCTTGTGCCATCAAAACTCCCTGTTGGGCATTCCCTGGCACGAGAGTCTTGGAGCCCAACTGTTCCCAAGTGTCAGAGGGAGACACAGCCAAATCCCCCTTTTTCTCTTTACAGATAAATCACCGTGGCATTTTAAACCTCTCTTTATATTGCAATACAACTAATTCTGGAAGTATGGGATAATCTGAATGGAAGAACAAATGTGAGTAAGGCAACTTGGCTGAACCACGAGCAGCGTAATTTGGTCTGCAGGGCAGAAGTCACTAAGTAGTGGAGTGAGGGAGAAGGCAAGGGGTGATTAATGTGTCATTTGGTGCAGCATCAGGTATGTAGCAAATACAGCTCTGTTCCATTAACCACATCTGCCAGGCCTTAATTGAAAGAAATCATGTTCTTAGTATCTGAAATAGAAAAAGGTTTAATACTTGAATTCTTTTTGATCTTTAAATGGACCAGTAAAGGATTTATGCATCTAAAGAGATTATCTTTTCATCTTTAGGCACATGCACTGTAAAAGTAATTTTTTTTTTTTCTCTTAAATGCGATAAGTGCATCTGGTTAGTACATCTCAGAATATGGAGTGATTGTGCTTAGGACAAAGTGGTGAGAGCATTTCTGGCTGAATTATCAATATGATTCTTTTAAAGATTTTTACCTTAACACATTTAGAAAAGAAGAAAAAGCCCAGCTTTTTTGGGGCAGCTATGCTTTTCCACAACCTTTTATTAAGTGTTGCTTTCAAGGTCTCTTGTAGAAGTTGTGGTAACTGTTGTCACAAACAACTGATAAAAAGATTATTTCTGTGAATTATGTCACAGAATAAAGAGGCTTTTTCCTTGTTAGGGTGTAGGGGTGAATTTGTGTACCCACCAATACTCCGTTAGTGAGCACTAAGTGGAGTAATAAAATAAAACGTGGTGCAGATGTCTGATTTTAGTTTATGAAAAGAGAGGAATTTTTTATTCTCCATTTCTGGCAGTGTCTTGTGGGTGTGGGATACCTTAGATAGCAGTGACAGAGCTTGTTTGGATCAGCGTGAGATGTGGATGAGATTCGATTTTATGTTTTCCTTTTCTAAGTGTTCATTTTGAATGCGCCTTTACTGTCTGTACTCACATACACCCTTCATAAAGGGATATCTAAAACCTGCACTGTTCACTAGGCAATGGCTGGAGAGCATTAAAAGTTTATTCTCCCGTGTTTTAAGAGACCCGAGGGCCCATTGTAATTGTTTACTGCAGCTTTGTTTGTGACAGCCTAAATTAACTAACCAGTTTACTTTTCATCATCTTGTATTTATTTCTCTAAGATCAGTTGCTACGGCTGAAGGATCCTTCTAGAAAGGAGATGAGGTGGCTTTAAAAGCTCCAGTTTACTGTGACCTCTTTCTTAGCTAATTATTGTGTAGTGAAGGATGTCTGGCAGTCTAAAGTTTAAAAAAAATAAATAATTGAATAGCAGAGTTTCCATTACAGCTCATTAAATAAATCTGAGTGCATTGCTTGCTACTAAGAAACCTTATGCATGTAGCTTCTGTTAGAGAAACTTTGCAGGAAAATAGCTTTAATTTTATTCTCCTCACCTTGAAGTACATGTCCTCATCTGGTAGGAGTCAAAAAAATCTAGATATCTGCCAGCTGCAGTGCAAATCAGCATTTTAATGCCTTACAGCTGCTTCTCTGTAGAAGTTAATTAGAAATGTGATTCAGACACCCTCTGCCAGTGCTCATATATGGTATCTATTACTGGTAATCGTAGTTCCTGCTATTTCAACCTGCATTTGGAGGTGGTATTAACAAAGCAGCTGTTCCACGTAGGGACTTTGATAAAGGTGGAAACTTCTTTACTTTGAGAAAATTGGAAGGTAATGCTGCTGCAATCGAAAAAGAAAAGTGGATAATTTAAACCACATTCCTTATCTAGTTTTAGCTGCAGTGATAGTTTCTTAGTGAAGAACTGCCACACCATTCTGTCACTGTAGCATTGATTCCCAAGTGCCATGAGGACCACTGTTACCAGTTATCCCCCAGCCAGGGATTCTCCAATGGAACACAGTAGTTTCCTGTGCCCAACAGTGGGAGCCAAGGCTCAGGATTGAAGAGCAGGTACCTTCAGCTCTCAGTCCTGCCCTCCCCAGTGTCATCCAGCCAAAATGAATGTGTCAGTTGAGGACTATATTGCCCATGAGATGGTTTAGTTTTGGTATCAGCACAGCTGTGAACAGGCCTGGATTTGTGCTTCAGGATTTAATAGATTTATTGACCTTTCTAGCAGATGTCACTGACTTATTGTGATAGCTGCATTTCTCCTAAGTAAACAAGAGTGTTGGGAAATGATGGTGAAGAGGTCTAGAAGAAGAGTAGACTGTGAGTTTATAAAATATACTTCTGACATGCCAGAGTTTGTTACTACATGTCAAATGTGTGTGTTTTCCCTGCAGCTGTACTGGTAATTCTTTTCATTTGCCAAATGCCAAATACTTTGTTTTCTGTTCTCTGACATACAGACTACAAGACAAACATTTGCTTTGTCATTCATGGTTATTAATGTATAAGCATTATTGTAGGAATGAAGTATTACCGGTTAGTTTTCCAATATTCTATTTGGCTGCAACCCCAGAGCAAAAACTTCGTAGGTCTGTGCTATTAATTTTGGGCTTCATAGTTGTTCTTCCTCACTTAGACACTTGAGATTAGAGCCTTTGGGATCCAAAGAGGTGCATTCCTACCAAATCAAAGCCACTTTCAAGTGGGTTACATCTTGGACCTAACAGACTGTTCTGTAACAAGACCAAAGTCTGGAGCAGAATTCTCTGTCAATTCCTGTGCTCCTTCTGGAATATTTCTGTTTTGATGGTTTGCACAGAGCAAATACTTTCAGGCCAAGAAGTTCTTTGCCTTTATCAGCATTATTCATGTACAAAGCCAAATCTCTGAGGACTGGTTTGTTTTGGGGTCTTTTTTGTGTTTTGTTTTGTTTTTTTTCTTTTTTCCCCAGCAAAACTCGGTGACTTTTAAGGCTTTAATCTCGCAGCTTTGATATATTCCAAAATATTTCAGTATGAAACGTCTTAACACTTCATCTGCCTGCATCTCTTCACGTGATGGTAAGTTTTGCCTTGCTGTTGGTCGTAGGCTTTAGGTTCATGTCACGATACACCAGGCAGTACGTAGCTGTCAGCAAGGGCTGGATCCTGACACTCCCGCAGTGCAGCTTCTGGAACAAACTTCTGAGATGCTTTTGCACCCCTGCGTCTCTCCAGTGCTCAGAGAGAAGTTGATGTAGGTTCAAGGCAATTAAAGATTTTTAGAGTACAGACATTCCCTTGGCTAAACAACTGGATAATCAAATCAACTGATGTGGCCTTAAGATGAGGGCACGGATTCCTCGGGTTGAAGGCAGTGTTTGGGACAGTAATGCCCTTCCTGCCAGTCGCCATGGCTACATCAAACTTGAGCTGAATATTAAGTGTACTGCAAGGAACGCACTCCTGTTTTAGCAGCTACAAAGGCTTTGTAGGCCAAAACTTGCAGCTCTGCAGTGTCTGTGTCAGCACAGCAGCTCTGAGGTTAAAAGCAATCAACAGGAAATGACTGAGAGTAACAAAATCACCTCTTTAGATGAAATGTAGTCAACAGAAGAGGGGAAAAACCTAAGTGGGTGCTTTAATCTTGATACATATTTAATGAAATGGGAAGGCAGAAGAGTAAACTAATGAGAATAACTGTTTCCCCTGGGAAAGATGGGTTATGGCACAGGAGGAAAAACTGATGTTGTGAGTTGGCCAGGGAGTCGGTGTGCAGGAATTAAGAATTGATGCACACACCGCAGGTTGGTTGCGCTGCTCCTGAGGAACAAAAGGTGCTTAAACCTTTACAGCATGAAGGAAGGATGAGTAAATGGATTTTTCTGGATTCTCTCAGACACAGGCAGCTGGAATAGACTTTCTTTACAAATTACACTTTCCTGAGAGATTAAGAGGTTATGCTATAGCTAAGATGATTATTCCCTGGGTACTTCCCTACTAAACTTTCCCTGGGGTCTGGGTGTATTTATATGCTATTGCCAGTAAATGTGCCTTTTCTCATTTTAAGATTAGACGTTTGTCTCTGTGTTCGGTGTGAGTATCTCCTGAAGCCATTCCTGAGCAGGGTTTGGATGTCTGCTGTGGCGTGGAGGAAGCACTGAGAAAGTTCCTTTTGCAAACTGAAGAAGTCACTGATGGTACAGACAGGACAGCAGGAGTTTGTCACAGCACACAGTGCAGGCTCACACCGGTGGTCTTTGTCCCAGAGCTCAGTCTGGCTTATTTCTTGGGCCCAACATTTCCACACCTGAAATGGAAGCTTGGTTTTAAAACGTTGAGAAAGAAAACAAATTCAGTAAGATTTTCAGAGAACTCTTCTAATCTTTGTTAAAGTCTAAACCACGATGATGTATTAGCTATATTAGCTTATATATTACATATGAGATATATTGGTATATTACCAAGTGGGATGCCCCCAAGTTTTTGTTTGTAAAGATGTGCTGAGACCCAACACTGGTGCAGAATGGGCAGTGGAAATTGGGCCCCTTCCACTTTTGGAGTCCACCAGAGACCTGTAATCATATCAAGGGATATTGATTCTTTCCCTTCCCAGGCTTTTTCTTCTTATTAAGAAGACTCAACTTGGAAAGCTGTGATCAGCCTAATCAGTTTTCTGTTATTGAGACTGGTGCTCATAGTGCAATTTATTAAATCAATTTATTATCCTTCCAACCAGCTTCAGTGATCAGAGCACGAAAACATTGAAAGAAAATTAAAACTAGTGTAAGTGCTGCCTGTTTGGATAACAGCACATTTTGCTGTTTCAAAGGATTACTCATCTGCACCAAAACAGAGAGATAAGTTAATTTCAATGATTTAGAATTTTCTATTTCAGGGAGGCCTGGCTTGCACATTGTGATGGATTCAGGAAGAAGTATAATTCATTCTTAAATTGTTAAACAGCACATTAGGGCTAAGTATTGAAGTAAAAATAAATGGATTCATTTGTAATCTTAAACAAGCATGTGTGTGTGTGGGAGGGTAGGGATGGGAGGCTGGGATAACCTGCCAGATGAACAGTGGCACTTCAGGTTTTGGTTTTGGAAAGTAGCCAAAGTAACCTGCAGGGAAGGGAAACCAGCTCTGTCTACTTAAAAGGGAATTCTGTAGATCTTCCAGTCCTTTCCTCCCATGCCATGTGCCCTTCAGCAGGAGGGGGAAAGTTCCCTGAATTCTCAGAGTGCAGTGGCTCCCCCATCTTAAATGATGTCTTCAGCCTTCTTAGTGTAAACTAAAGCAAAGCACCTCAGAAGGAGGGAGGATCCTGTAGGGCAGGGGGAACTGTGGTGTCACCAGTGGCGTCTGAGTAACGTGGGAAGGTGTCTGGGAATGTTTCCGATTTCTGCAGTGCTGTTCATTCTGGATTGGGTTGATGACACACGTATGGCAAAGGGCTCTGCAGTTGCAGATGTGCTGTACAGTGTAAAATTCAGAAACTAAAGCTGATAGTATCATATGAACCATGAAATGTTCCAGTAGTAGGACAGGGGAAGTGTTTCATTCATAATTCTTTCTCAGGACATAAATCTCTCATAGTTTCAAGTCCTGGCTGGTACTTAAAATGAGTTAATTTTTTTTCAATGACAAATATTGGTACTCCCTTCCCTGCCAAATACTGCAGAGATCTTACAGGGACATACATAAAGAGATGCTATGTCTTGGTGTGTGATTTGGGGAAGAGAAAAGGGCACAAAACAGGCCAGGCTTCCTCTGTGAGCTGTGACTACAGCGGCTGCAGCCAGAGTTGTAAAACTGAGCCGTGTGAGCTCCAGGGAGTTGAGGTTCCTTTGTACTGCAGAGCAGCTCTTGAGGCAAATAGCTGTTGAACTTAAGGCATGCAGGAAAGATGTTAGAAACTGGAGAACTGCTGGATCTCTTCCTCTGATTTCTGTGGGGAAATGCCTTTGGTCGGAGCCAAAGCAGTTCAAAGCAGGCAACAAACCTACTGGTGACTTTGCACAAGCCTCTGAGAAAATGTGGCTGAGCTCATGGGATGTGGAAGAGTCGTCGAGGAGGCAGGGGATGCTGCGTGGTTTGCTGTGAGGGGATAGAGTGAGTTAACTGCTGCTTTTGACTCTGAATCACAGAATCATCAGGGTTGGAAGAGACCTTTAAGATCGTCAGGTCCAACCATCAACCCAGCACTATCACTGTAAACCATAAACCCCTAACCCACATTGCCCAGCACCGGATCCAGATACCTCTTAAACACCCCCAGGGATGGTGACTCCACCACCTCCAGGATCGTGACTTGAACAGTTGGTTCCCCTGGACCCTGAAACTGCAGTGGCTGCCTTTCCCACAGACCCGTGTCTACATTCTCTTGTTTCTCATCTATTTAAGTTGTACAAAAAAAAGCCCAAACTTGGACTCTTCTGTCCTCCTCCGGCTTCTGCATATGTTTGGTTTTGAATGTCTCAGGTGCCTGTTCGGGTGGTAGGCAGGCAGTGGGTGGAATGAAAAGTCAACTGGATGTGAGAAATTCCCATCTTGGAAAGCCCTTGCCATGCTACAAATGGTCACCAGACTAGTGGCATCTGAGGGCAGCTCTGCTTGGATGAGGCCAGTAGGAAGAAGGTACAGTAAGACCACCATGGAAATTTGACCTAAGGGGGGAAAAAAAAAAATGTCTTGGAAAGCATTAGGGCTGCTTCTGTAAAGCAGGCTGGCTGTTGAAGCTTCTCTGTTCTCTTCACACAGTTTTATTTACAGCTCAAAGTAAAGAAAGCGGTAGTTCTTGACTGGTGCTGTTAATGTATACACTGTATATCAAGTTTATTGCAAAGTCTGTTAGCAAGCTACCAACCTGGTTTTTAATCTGCAGATAATCTTACTCTCATTTATATATTTGGGCTGTGTTACTGTGCCCAGTGTAGGCACAGCCATTGGAATCCATCCAGTTCACCGAACAACTTTCATTAAAGAAAATTGCCCTTGTAATAAAAATTACTCAGTGTGACAAGATTCCATAGTATATTTTTTTAAAGCCCCATAAAATTTTCTAGCAGTTAATGCCACTTGTTTGGGGTTTTTTTGGTATTTTCCTTTAAAAGCAAAAATTGGCTAAATTGTGCCAGTATTTGAAGTAGAATGAAATAACTGTTTTCTATCTGGGCATATAGAAGTCTGGGTGGCAGGAATAGCCCAGGGATAAAGAAATAAGAAAACTCTGTCTTTGAAGAGTACGTTTTATAGAATTTTGTACATTGTGAGGTTGCTTGGAAGTCTGTGACTCTTTAGTTAGGGAAAGTAAATTCAATAAACTCTGCCCACTTGCAGTTCATGATACAGAAGTCTTAACCTTATAAAATGCAGTGATCAAATGTGGATTTTTCTGCAGAGGTTGGGAGCAGCTTATCTGAGCATTATCCCTCCAGGCTGAAGGACAGCACTCAGTACGTGTGTCCCCTGCAGAGCAGTGTGAATATGTGGGTGCTGATGGAGTTCCTGCAGCTTTTCCTTGCTTTTCCCAGTCATCACAGACATAATATTCCTGATGTGACACTCTGCTTACCAGGGCAGTGTACAGCAGGCTACTCACTGCAAGTGTGAAATGCTTTGGTTTTTTTTTTTTTGCTATGGAGATGTAGTGAAGAAGTGCTAAAGAACCAAACTCAGCATTTGGGAATGCAGTGGGAAGTCAGTGGATTAGACTCCCTGCTGTCTCTTTACAGACTACTCACCTGAGAAAACGCAGGCTCCTGTGCCTTTTCCCCTGTTACACAGTGAAAATGGGGAAATCTCTCAGTGTTTAGCTGCTTGTTCATTAATAGGTATAAAACAACCTGTCCTCACTCAGTCTGGGGCAGAGCAGCTGTCGTTGTCACGACGAATATGGCCAAGTCCAGTGACTCTTTATTTGGGGGGTGTGTGTTCACGTGTGGGACCAGATCCCCAAACATACTCCTGTTTGATGCAGGCTGAGCGTGCTCTGCTTGTACCCCTGGAGGAATTGCTTCAGCTGCCTTCAGGCATCAGCACAGATGAAACTGCACGACAAACCAGAACAGTTCAGAAAGACTCATGATGCTGAAATGTAAAATGACCAGCACAGAGGTGGAAGACAGACTTCTGGGATCTTTCACAGTCTCATTTTCTCATTTCTATCAAATAAAGAGATGCAGAAGTTCTCTATATATTTTACATTGTTTGGGAGCTTTGGATTTTTTAAGACTTTCCAGTGCTTCATAGGTTTAGTTTGGGGTCTGATCTTCCAAGTGCTACAGTATCTGTGGCTACTGTCGGGGAATCAGAGCAAGAGCTTCTGTGTGATGGTTCCCTCCTTTATTTTAATGAGCACCAGCAGCCACTCTCATGTTTGTCTGGTCTTGGGTACATTAACTAAGGTCTGCCTCCTGTCTTGGGCTTAGCTGATTTATGCTTGAAGTGAGGATTGTTTGTTCTCTCTGATGAAACAGTCTATTGTGATAAACTAACAATGGCAAGGGATGAGCTCTGATGTTAAACAGTGGTGGTAGCTTTCTCTTTTCTCTCTTTTTTTTTTTTTCTTCTTGTTTTAAGTCTACCCAGTGCCTCAGGAGGAAGGCAGCTGCACTAATAATACATCTGGTCTCTGTGGAAGGCTCGTTTTTGAAAAATCTGTAATTGAGTGGACAAAGTTTCTGGTTGCTTGAGAGGATCTATTCAGAAGAGATTTGAAAAGGATAAGGGGAAAAGCACACTAGACAGCAAGAAGTCCTAAGGGCTCTATTGAGCAGGGAAACCTATGTAGGTATTGTGGGACAATTAGACTTGCCAGGCAAAACACCAATATGGATTTGTGAAAAGAAAATCCTGGGGAATGTTAAACAAAGCTTTGAACAGGGCAAAGAGCTTGCTAGGAATACCTCAAAGGCAAGGAAGTTGATTTGGGTGATCTTTGAAGGAAGGTGGGTGATGGCTGCTTCAAAGGGAAGGTGCAGAATGTGTTAGTCACAGGGATTCTGCCTCTTTCCACAGTTGCCAGGTCAGCACCAAGGGGGACAGCTCAGAACTGGGTTAAGTTTATTTGCTCCTTTGCTCTTTCCGGAGAGCTGTTCCAGTGCCCAGCCTCCCTGGTGCCCTGTTCAAGGGCACACTTCACGCTGTTGGCCTTTCCAGCCCCTGCCTTTCATGCCTGCTTTGGAAGTTGAGAAAGACTGTGCTGTACAGAGTGGAGTGGATGTGTTCCCTGCAGTCAAGACAAATAACCCTGCGAGGTTATTTGTGTTTCAGTGATTGCCTCTACTCAAGTTCTGTTGTGTGAGATTTTAAGATGAGTTGTTTGCTTAGATTTAACACGCTAAGTTTTGCCCAGCCAGGCTCCTTTCCCCCATCGGTTGCTGATGGCAGTGGGTGCTGTGGGGCATTAATGAACAGTCCCTGGCATGTTCCTCAATGGGGTTTGCCGTCAAGTAAGTCAGAACTTCAGATGCTTAAAGATCAACCCATTAGTGATGAGGCCAGTGTCAGCTCAGCCTATTTTTAGGTTTTTCTTTGCTGCTTCACTCTTTGATGTAAAGACAGCTGTGTGCCCCTTATTCTTTATGTAGACCAAGCTTTTTATCTCCACTTTGGAACAAGCCGTCCATTGTTTTGATCACTCAGTGATCTTCCTCTGCAGCTCTTCTGTTTGAATTCTTGTTAATCATGGTGACTGCCAGTGTCTGTGCTAATTCAGATATGGCTCCAGTCCATGTTCAGCAGTGTAAATATTTCCATATTTAAATGCAAGTATCTCCTCTGATAAGCACATAATGAAGCCATCCCCATACACACTGTGGCTGTACCTACCTTGTGGCTCGGAGTGGTGTCTGACTAGGCTTTTTGCTGGTTTTTATTTATGCATGAGTGGATGTTACATTGTGTGTTTTGAAGAATCCAAATACAGCTTAAACACACAGATGCACTGAGTGTGGTTTACTTTTGAAAGTAAATTGCCCTGTGTCTCTTCTGGTTTTCCACAAGTGTCCAAGAAGGTCTGCCATCTGTTTTTTTTTATTCCTTTTCCTCTTCCTCTGCTTCTTTCTTTCTCATCCAGCACTTCTTCCTCTTCTCCTAGTACCTTTTTTTTTCTTTTTTTTCTTTTCTGTTTAATTGCTTCTAAGATTTTGGAACATCTTCAAAAGTCTTGCTTAAGCGGTTATTTTTAAACCTGGAATTTAAAAGCAATTGTTCTTACTTCCTCTTTTCTGTTACTGCATTTGTTAACTGTTCAGGTCGTACTTCCAAAGGCATCCTCTCCTGGTAGAGATGGAACCACGTTTTTAAGAAATTAGTTGTTACAGTGTTCAAACTTCTCATTTTCATACAGAACACTTGAAGAAACGCCTGGAGGATTATATGGCCCAGTTCCCAAATGTACGAATCCTCCGAACCAAAAAGAGGGAAGGGCTGATCAGGACTCGCATGCTGGGGGCCTCTGTGGCCATAGGGGACGTCATCACCTTCTTGGATTCCCACTGCGAGGCCAACGTGAACTGGCTGCCACCCCTGTTAGGTGAGTGTCGGGGTGTTAAATTTGGGTTATTTCCACCTGCTGCTTTCCTCTCATACTGTAAACAGACAAAAGGAACATGAAATACCGTAAAAGAGAGAACAAACCAACCAAAAGACTCAAGTGAATTGTTGACAACTTGTCGCCTTTAATGTAAGAATTTTTCTGTTCTACAGTCCTGCAGTGTGTAATAACCCTGTCGTATCCTTTGGTTAATTAAAGAGCAGAGATCGTATTCTTCTCTTTCCTCGCTAAATGAAACCTTAAATAATTTACAGCTTGTTAGAAGAGTAAACTATCACATGGTCACTCAGCAGCTTGCAGAGAGGAATGGCTTTATCATACAGATAAGATCTTTATCTCTTATATAACTACATTTAACTTCATAGTCTCCAAGCCTGTGGAAAATACTTCTTGTGAATGAGAGCCGCTGGTATGTATTTGTAGAACATGGGCACTCTTTTCCAAGGCCATGCTTCATCTTTAAGGAGTCATCAGTTTGACAACGTCAGCTCTTTTCAAAGATGATTCATTGAAGGGACAGTGCCATCTGTTTCTGGTACCTGTCTGCCTCTGGCCAGTACCAAACTCCTTTACAAGCCCATTGCAAGTGACCTGCCAAAGCTCTCCCTGAGATGTGACTTTGTCACATAGGCTTTGGCAACAATAGTCAAGTGGAGGTTTAAGAAGCACAAGTCAGATTTGTCCGCAGGATTGTTGGATGGTTATCCCTTTGCTTTCACTACAGCTTATATCTGGCAACAGCATAAAACATTTGCAGCTTTGTGAGCCCCAGGGAGGGAGGACAGAATTAGCTCAAATGTCATTTAAATGAGAACATGTAGAGTATGCTTTGATTTTAAAGCACAGAAAGGATTTGTGTTAGACATGTTTTGGAAGCTGAGACATCATTTGTCGCCTCTGCTCTGAAAGTTAACTTCCAACAAGAGACTGTCTCAGTAATAAAGTATTTAAGAAATTCCAGATGCTTATGCAGGAATTAATCCTGTGTTGTTGTATTTGGTTGGAAGAAAAGGTTGAGAGGAGGAGGTAACGCTTGCCTTTCTTGAGCCTGCTGAGAGTAGTTATGCCATTAGTCTGAAACGCTTCCTGCCAGATCCTGGCGTAGCAACTAGAGCTGGGGGGTGCAGGGGCTTATTTCCCTGGATTTGGATCCATACAGAAAGGGTCACATCCCGGTTGCTTGTGAAAATAAGGTCTGCTCACTGAGCACAGGTGTCTAGTTTTAGCCTGGCAGTGTAGATATCTGTTGTAGTGTGCCTGTGTCTTCCTATTCTGCTTCTGGGTGAAGAGTGCCTGCTGTTTTTATCTCAATTATTAATTATTTCACAAGTAGCAGATAAATTTATATGAATTGGAGCATCTGCCCAAAAGAGAAGGAATGGGAGGAAAACTGTGTTGTTCTTGGACAACTTCCTATTTTGACGCTCTTTTTTTGTAATTTCATGGTCAAAGGAACCAACTGGTGGGGGGTTTCTAACATGTTTCTCCAATCTTCAGATCGCATTGCCCGAAACCGCAAGACTATCGTTTGCCCTATGATTGATGTTATTGATCATGACCACTTTGGATATGAGACTCAGGCTGGAGATGCAATGCGAGGTGCATTTGACTGGGAGATGTATTACAAGAGGATCCCTATTCCTCCTGAGCTACAGAAACCTGATCCCAGCGATCCCTTTGAGTGAGTTACTGCAACATAGCGTGCCAAGAGCCAGCTAATGAAATAACACCCTGTTACAGGGTTGGTTTACAACTCAGCATAGTAAAAGTTGCAAACTGGTGTTAAGCTACTTGCTTTTTGGCAGCAGTTTGCTTTGTTGGTTTAAAAGAAATGCATTGTATAGTAGCTGGGAACACTCTCATTTTCACTGCTGGGGGGTTTTTTTTTGCCACCTTAATTCCCACAGAAGTTAACATTTCATTGAAAACTGTAATGTGCAACATCTAATGTGGTCGTTTATTACTGAGGTGTTTGAAACATAACTTAGTATCCCTAATGCTCTGCCAGAAACAACAAACCCATGGTGGCTTATATGTCATTCCCAGGTGTGGGAAGAAGAAAACCTAGCAGAAGAATGAGAGCAATTTTGATGGTTGCAGTGCATTGCAGAAGTAAATCTGTGATCAAGTTGTGTTCTGCTGTTGCTGTGCTTGCCACCGTCGAGACAGTTCTGCTGTCCCTTAGACAGTGTTAAAAAAAAAACCCTCAACAAAACTCTTTTTGAGGTTAAACTCAATGACTTGATCATACGACTGAGGCAGAGCACCACGTGTGCAGCACACAGGTCCCCCTGGGAGAAGTTGTGTCCTGTCACTTAGTGGTGAACTCCTGCCTGTTTGGAGGAGAGGCACTGGCTGGTTCTGAAGGGACTCTGGTCTGGTCCTCCTCCTTTGCAAGGGGGAAATTAGTAGATAATGCCAAAACAACTGTTTGATGCTCTGACAGAGCTGTAAAGGGCAGCAACACTGGGTGGTGAAAAGAACATTTGTCAAATCTTGCTTCGTTTTTTAAATGTTTAGTTAGAGATCTGTGTCTTTAAATGTGTTTGTAATATGGAGTGTGTTTTTTCCTTAAGGTCTCCTGTAATGGCTGGAGGACTGTTTGCAGTCGATAGAAAGTGGTTCTGGGAGCTGGGAGGGTATGATGCAGGTCTGGAGATATGGGGAGGAGAGCAGTATGAAATATCCTTTAAGGTGAGCCATGTTCTCTGGAAATTGCTTTTGTTTTGAAAAGAAAGAATTGTTCTGAGGCACAGAATGTGAATGATCTGTCTTGTCCTTGCTTTTGCGTGTGACTAAAGGTGAAAGAGCTGGGAATAGTAAGATAGTGCGCAGAAGAAACAGCGATGGTGTGACCAGTCACTTGTGAGGGTCAGTTTTGGAGCAGGATTAGCTGAGGTGTCCCCACTCTGTGGTCACAGATTCCGATGCATGCACTCCTCCCAGCAAGGGTAAGTCAGCTTGTGTGGAGCTCTCTGACTCTTAGGCTGCTTAGTGCTCACCCTGACAGGATGATGAAATACTCCCCTCCTTGAGGGAAGAAGGATTCCGGCAGCTCAGTGTTTGCCCATTTGAGTACCTCAGCCCTCAGCTCGAGTTCCCAGAGCTGAGAGCAACTTTCTGTCTGTAGTCAATCCATCTGACTCCTGGCTGCGAGGAACTGAGTCTGTTAATTACCCAGGAAGAAATCTCCAACAACTGGAGTAATAGCACTGTTGCTGGCAATGGCTTTGGATCATTATCTGCCTGGCTTGGGGACAGTTCTGTTACTCACTGACTGACTGAGCTGCTCAGCTGAGGGCTTTAAAATTAAGAGTTAGCCAGCTGACTAAAAATGCTTACTAGTAGTAACATGTCACTGTGACCCACCAACACTGCTGGTACCTGTGTTATCTTGGAATATTGGCACTCTGAAATACAATCTAGGAAACCCACTGGAATGTCCCAGACCCTTGAAGGCAGGTGGCTGGTCTGGAATCCTTTCTATAGCCTGGAGTAAAGATTTCTATGTTAAACTCTGGGGTTTCTCTTTCGGAAGTTGAATATATAATTTTATAGGTGTCTGGATGCCACTGATCTAAGCTAGTTGGCCTCAGCACAGGGCTAGAAGATGGCAGCACTGCTACTATAGTGCACAGTTTAGCTTCAGCAGCTAAAATTCTGCAAGTCTCCCCTGAAAAATCAAGGCTGGTCTCTTCTAAGACAGATTCCTAAATCTCAATGCCTATGTGCAATTCAGAGGATATCAAAGCACAGCAACCCATATTGCCATACATACATACACCCCGTGAGCTACTGGGCAGCAAACAGTGGGAGAAAAGACATTGTTCTTGAGACAGTCTTTTCTTCCATCGTTTGCTTACAAAGAAACACAAGTAATAAAGTCACCTCGGAGGTTCCACATCCTTTGTAATGGTGGCAGAGGTTAGAGCCGTTTGATCTTTGTGTTGCACGTAATGAAATTGTGTAACACACTCATTCTCTGCGGGAGGGGCAGTGTCAGTATTCAGTCTCTCTTGCTTTCTGAAAATGCTGGTTTCCAAGAGTGATGACAGTGGCTGGGCAAGCCCTTTGTCTCCAGTGCCACAGCAGACAGTCACACTGCTTGATCTGCAGGAAATAAGACTACTTCATTCATCTGTTTGCTTATCCCCTCTGAAACACACTGTGTTTTATTTCGGTCTGGAGGTGGTAATTTATGGAGGGATAAATTTGCTTTAATTAATCTCTGAAAAGACCCCCCCTTTTTCTTTCATTGTGCAACAGAAAAATGAAGTTTTCACTGAAAGAGGCTCAGTGTATTTTCAGAAATTAAGATAAATTGATACATTCATCTGTGGCTGATAGATTTAATAATTCTGCTGGAATTGCAAGAATAGAAGGTTTGTTCATGGAATTTATGAAGCTATGACATTTCCTGGCGAGCTTAGAGCTACGGTTTTACCTTTAGAAGCAGACTGATATTTTGTAGTTAAAGGTGCACTGTCAAATAATTTAAAGCTCTGGCTTCAGGCGTGGGGTACCTGCTTTCACATTATTTATTATCTCATGGGAATTCAGATTCTAAGCGTGCCAGATTTACAGCCCAGCTTTAACAAAGAATCCATTCCTGTGTCTGGGTGTTGTGGGTGCAGGTCTTCTTTTGTACTGCTGGCCTTTAATCCATTGCACAGGATCTGGCCTTCTCGAGCCTCACCAGGAATAGAGGGCTTTTGGGGGTTTGTTTCGTGATGTTTCTGGGGTTTTTTTTTCCTTAAGCATATTCCTTTTTTGGCCATGCATGGACTGTTCTTTACTGGGTTTTGCCTTTATTTTAAAATCCAGGGCTCTGTTGCTGAGAGACTGGGAATAAACAAGTTTATTTAGGAGCCTCTTGCCTTTCTGTTTGGGGATCGTATGTATTTCTGTCATCAGCTGGCTCGGCTTCCTCCTGAGCAGAAATTTTCAGGCAAGCCAAGAGAGAAATCATCAGTGTTTAGCACCTCAGAAAACATTTAGCTGGAGGGTGAATCAAATTCTAGAAGCCTTGCTCCTTGCATGAAACGTGTACACCAAACATCACTAGAAAACACTGCATACAGGAGGGACAAAAAAGTTTAGGTTAGAAACATTAGAAACAAACTTTCTACCCCTAACTGCTGGTTTGTAGTTTTGTGGGTTTTACCAGTCCATTAAGACAAATTTCTCAATTGGAATTGAAGGAGTCACCTATTCATTCTATATTCAAGCAGAAAACAGGCATTTCTTCCTCCTCTTGCCCTGTGTATATCCAGAGCAGCTCAGTGCCTCTAACCCAGCACCTCTGCAGCTTAAGGTCTTCCTGTGTCAGGTCCCCCCCGGACACAGCAGGCAGGTCCCAGGCTCCAGTGGTCCTTGCAGGTGTTGCCTGTGTTCAGAGGAGCCTCCTTTGCTCCGTGAGCTCTGCTTGCTCTGGGCAAACTGCTCTGCAGATCCGTGCTCTGAGAGAACCATTCTCCTCCTCCTCCTCCATCTCCTCAATCCCGGCTGCTGACCTCGGAGGATGGTCTTGTATTTCAGAGAAGGGGTAACAAGCATTCACAGCTGTCTCTGTGGGGCACTTGTCACCTTTCCTTTCTGTTCCCTCTGACTACAGCCATGGTTCCTCTGTTCAGTGGACTTCATTGAGGTGGGTGTTTTTGCTTTTTTGGAATAACTTCCATACCTCTCCTCTCTTAAAACTTTTCCTGGTCTTTTTTATCTTCCTGAAATTATTAAATGCTTTACCCAAAGTTACAATGGGCCTTTGCTCTTCTAAAAACAACTTAATAGCTGCCTACGTAACCACTTCATTTTTTTAACATAAATGCATTTAATTTGGAGCAGTATATATGGAGCATTTAAACTGTTCCTTCCTGCAAATGCTACTTTTTACAGCACTTATCTACACTCAGTTCCATTTGAGATCATGTTGCCTCTTTTCCAGTATTTTTGTGGCTTCTATTCTGTGTGGCTTACATAATCTTCACTAAACTGCTTCACGCCTCTCTTCCATAAATATATAGTCTCTGATTTCTGGGGGTATGGGGAAACAGAAGAGTAAAAAGGGGTGTCTCTGGCTCATATAGGCGTAAATATAGCTGTACTTTGTACCTCAGATCTTCAGTGGTGTGGTTCTCTATCCTTTAATTGCACACTGTGCTTCAAGAGCAATAAGAGATTGTAAAGCCTTAATAAAATTCAAAGGCTTGGTTCAAACAAGTCCAACTGACAGTTGCCCTGCAAAGAACAATTAAGGGGAAGACAAAAAAAGCTGGGCAGTATTTGTGGTCTTCACTCCGTGCTTCAGCAAGAGGAAACAGCCACTGCATTTATTCTGGTGATTGTAGATCATGGCATTTTTCCAAATCCTTTTCCCAAAGCATCAGCACGGATTGCTTCTGATTTCCAACAAATCCAAGTGCTCCATAGCTTCTGCTCACAAGTCCGATGCCTGCATCTCCTGTGCCCCCATGTCAGCAGCACGTTTCTTATTCCCATGTTGCCACTGGCAGGTGCATAGTTCGGGTGCAGCTGCCAAGGGATCCCTTCTGAACATTTCTGGTTGTGTTGCCGAAGTTAGTGCTGATTGTGAGCCTCCACTGCTTATTCCAGGCACATACTCGCACCACTTTCCAGCAGCTCACGTTTGCCCACACTGAAACAGGCCGGGCATTCTGCTGCTTTTTTTTTTTTTGTGGGGGTTCTTCTTAGCCAGCACATGCTGCCTAATTGTAAGGCTCTCATCTGCAGTACAGGGTGGCTTCTTTCTCCCTTCCTATCTGGTGATGTACAGATCAGTTTCAGATCAATGACTTGAATTTTTTTGCCTCTGTTCACCCTGGTTCCAGAGCAGTCTCCCAGAAGGCAGCAGCAGGGAAGGGCTCCCCTCCACTCTCTGACTATTGGAAAATGCTGTCATTACTCTTGAATGCTCCAGACGGTGAGGAGGGGCTGTGCTGGTGTGTGATGTGAGAGAAGATGCTGTGCAAACACACAGATCCCAGTGCCCCATGAGCTAACTTAATCTCTTATAGAGCACTAAGTCCCAGCTGCAGGAGCAGCTGATGCTTCTAATACAAAGGATTACAATTTTTCTGAATTATTGGGTTCCTGTGCTTTCATCTTCTCACCTTCCTTGTTAAGCAGAGAACCCCCCTGACTTATTCTCTGTGTCTTTTTCTTCCCACCTTTCAGTGTGTGCTCAGACAACCAGCCAGCTTCTCTCCGTTGGTCCATCCCATGGTCTTCGTTTCTGTTGTGCCTTGCAGGAGCAGCTTTGTTTTCAAGGCTTAACTCTCTCTTTTGTGTTTTTTCCCCTCTCTTGGGAAGCATTGGCTCGTCATGGTGCAGTCTTTGGAAACCATAAACCTTGTCTTCCCAGATAATTTGTGTTCACACAGCAACTGCAGCATTGTATTGTGTGTTTGAGAGGAGAGGTTCAGCTGTCTTACCTGACATTGTTTTCTGAAATTGCGGAAGGGGAATTGGATCAGCATAACATTCCCATGTAGAGAATAGGTGGCATATTATCTGGTGCTTTCACAGCATACTGACTGAATCAAAGACTCAGGCGTTGCTTTATGAATACGAAGTTACAGCTCTCCAGGCCACTGGGAAGATGGAATTAATATCACCGGTGCTGTTATTTTATTTCCCTTGTGTACATTTTTATTATTAGGGTGAGATTGTGGCCTTAGCTAAATCTGTTGCAGTAGGCCCATTGACCTCAGTGTAGCCAGGTTTTCCCTCAATTCCAGTAGATCTGTCAGCTGCTGGATTCCAAGCCCAAAATGGACATTGGCAAAATTGTGCCTGAGGAGGAAGACAAATTTCCTGTTCTCTCCCGATGAGATTTGATTAGATTATTTTATAAAGCTCCGTCTGCCTGACCAGCTTTAATTCTTGTTCTTACGGTGTTCTAGTAACTGGCTGATTGAAATGAGGTGCGTTGAGTTCAGGCTGTGATGTTTTATTGTCATGTCAGCCAAGGAATGAGGCACCATCTCACCCCGCTGTAAAACAGCAAACAAGAAGAAGCTGGCTCCCCTGGCCCTAAGGAGAAGGCAGTCAGTGACAGTCAGTGTTGTGGGGAAGGCATGAGGTGCTGCCCCACAGATCTGCACCGTTTCAGCTGTCTGACAACACGGTATTTTTAGCAGTGTGAGTTCTGGTGTGTCATGCCTGGGAACTGCACCCTTGTTCAAAAACAACCAAATCTCACGGAGTGGAAGCATTCCCTCAGTGAGCACACAGCTATTTTGGGTTTTCTTCCCTTGCAGTTATTCCTTGACAGACCCCTGGATGCGATTTCCTGACCTTTAACTCTGGCTTTCTCGTGCTTTTGTTAGCTGTGTTTTACCAATGCGCGTCACGCTCTTTCCCTCTCCCCCTTCTTCCAGTTGTATAGATAAGGACTGGTAATTGTCTTTATGGAGGTTGTAATGAGTTCTGTCACCACACAAAGCAGCTCACTAATAAAATAAATCAAAGCAGCAACGAATGAATGGAAAGCATGCTTTTAAAATTAGATTTGTACTGCAGGTGCCACACTGTCACTTGCAGCATGACACACCGTTAAAAAGGCACGGAGTTGGCAAAGTACCTTGAAAGGGTCACTGAGCTCTGCTAGCAGGAATTAGGAAGCCTTCCATTGCCTCCACTGCAGCATCATGTGGAAGTAAATATTTTAAAGCATGATCAGGAAAAGAGCATGTAAAACTGGTGTTAGATTTTACTTGTTCAGTAACTCAGTTAAGTAGCTTTTCTGATCATATCGCTACACGTGTTCATGCAATGTCATCTTCTGCACCTGGAGTCTTGTAGCAGTTTGGAGCTCCTGGTCCAACATACCATCAGTTCTGTCCAGCTCCTCACACCCTCTGCCTCTCCAGCAAAGGACTCTGTGAATCAGTGCTGTCTGTTTTCACTTCACGAGATCTGCAGTGCAAGGACAGCGCTCTCCTCTCCAGCTGTACTGACTGCAGGGCTCTACTGCTCACCTTATGTAGGGACATCGTGTTTCAGATGTGTATTCACAGTGGCCTGACTTAAAGGCGGGGCAGGTGAGGCATCCTGTGGGCAGGCAGCAAGGATAACAGGCTGGTGTTTGCACTCAGGCTTGTGTTACACTAAAATGCAGGTGCTGTGAACCTGTCAGGCTTGCTTGATGCAGGGTGCAGGGAAGGGTAATACAGGTTGTTGAGGACTGTGTGTGTGTGTCTATGCAACTGAGCTCTGGGATTCTTCTGCTGCTCCTGCAGCTCTTTGTAGTTCCCAGATCTGTTGCAGCTCTTACAACCTTACACAAACCATTTCTGTCATAGAAACGCAAAACATGCCCAAATTCCTGTTTCTCAGCCTAGCTGTTAATTTCCCAGCAGTGAAATCGTGCTGTGGCCCTCTGCAGCCCAAAACACGGCAGCTGCAGAATAAGAAGGATTTCTAATTCCATGAGAAACTTCACAGAAGCTGAGTGCTAGTTTCTTTTTTCATCTCTTCCGTACCAGCCTCTCAAGACACAGCAGGGACAAAGGAATGAAATCCTGTAGCAGGACTGTTTGTCAACTTTCTTCTTGGCTCTCTCGCCATAACGACGTGTAATTAAATACCTTGAACTTTAGAAGTTGCCTGTGAAAAATATTCTTCTATCTGAGAGCAACCAACCTCCATTAAGTTATACACAGTCAGCAAATGACTGTAATTATTAGGGCCAGTAGACAGAGCTGAAACTCCAGAGGACTTTAGTGTCAGAGCTAATAATTATGCAGCAGCCTTGGCCAAATATTTCTCTTCTGAGCTAAGTATTTAATATTGTCGCTGTAGAATATTAATGGAATTGCCTGCAATGTGTGAAGCTGTTGACTAAGCTCGTTGTACAGTGAACTGCTGAGGCTCAAATTAGCCACAGTGAACAGGGGGGATCAAGAGCACTGCAGCACCAGCCTAAACACTGCAGCCCTCGGGGCACTGCCCTCGGATCTGGGGACAAACTGCAGGGCAAGGCCGTGCTTCAGGAATTCAGAAAGTCATTTGTTTGGCATTCTGAAGGGTACTTTCTCTTTCAGTCTTTTTGTGAAGCATATGAATATATTTCTTCAACCTAATGAAGGAGATTGGCTGGTTCAGAAAACATCTTTTTCTTTCTCTCGGACAAAATTTCTACATCTGTGCTGTAAATAAGGAATAAAAGAATGTTGTTGCAGAGCGGTGGCACAGAGTGAAATCTTCCCAGATGGGGAAGGAAGCTTCTGGGCCTAATCTAGACATTAACCAAGCATCAAGGTAGTCATCTCCAACTACAGTGTGCTCTAGTGACTTCCTCAGGGCTTTTTTAAAGCTATTTATATGTTACCAGGCAGAGATTTCCAGTTAATTGTAAGGCTGCAAAAGCAATGAGTGAATGTCAGCAATGAAACCATACGAGAGCAGTGATATAACCACGGGGGAAAGTAGCAGTTTCTTCTGATTTCTGGCACTTGAACAGGCTCATGAGTTCCCTGGAGCCTTTTGCATAACACATGACCACCTGTACTACAGAGATGGCCTCCCTTTTACAGCATCGTTACACAACCCAAACCCAGGGGTTTTATGGCAGCCCAGTTTAACTGTTGTGGTTACTATTGCTGTAATAACGTATATCAGTTTAAAGGGAGGTGTGTGCTGTTCTCTGGGTGCTCGGATTTTTTTCCCCTGTTCTTTTCTGTGAAGAAGGCTTGATAGCACTTGTGCTAAATCAAGGCTTGCTGCATGGCTCTAAGCGGGTAGTTATAGGATTTGAGACTAAGGCAAGGAGGGGAGGGGATTTGGGAAGAGTGTACTTTAATGTAAAAATCTGGGTTAAGCTTTTTCAGTACTTGGAAGTCTTTTTTTTTTTTTTTTTTTTTTCAGTTTTCTCCATAAACCAAGATTGAATCTGTTTCTCTGCTGTTCCACAGGTATGGATGTGTGGAGGTCGCATGGAGGACATCCCTTGCTCTAGGGTTGGGCATATCTACAGGAAATATGTTCCATACAAGGTTCCCACAGGAGTCAGCCTGGCAAGAGTAAGTGGTAATGGCATTGCCCACTACAGATGTCTGACTGCAACGAGACCATGCTGTTGTCTCCTCTCACCTCTCAGTGGAGAGACAAATAGAGGCTTTGTGGTCTGTAAGATGCACTTCTACAGTGGAAGTTGAGCAGTTTTGCAGTGGTGGATGTGTAGCACAAAGGGAAGAGAGCCTGGGGAGCTGCAAGATGTGTGTGCTGACAGCTGACAAAGGCCACTGCTGGGTGCTGGGAAGGGACTCTGTGATCAGGCACTGGCTATAAAAACAAGATATGGCTTTATTTGTATAATACTTCAGTCATTTTATAGCTGTGCTCTCCAAGAGCAGCAGGCTTCAGCGTGGTGATTGCGTTTTGATGATTGAAAGACCTCTCAGCTTCAAGCATCACAGACCACTGAATGGGCAAGCTGTAATTTTCCACAATGGAATGTTCACTGCCATCTTATTTCTTAATCTAGTGTAGCCCAAAGAGGAAAGAGCTTTTGCCTATCATGCACTGAGTTTCTCCAGTTAATTTTTAAATTGAGAAGGGACTACATTGCCCTCTGGTGGGAGAAAAAAATCATAGAAGCGGGAGGGCTGCAAAACTAAAAACCACAAAAAGGTGCCCTGCTGTTCTGCAGTTTATGGCTTGCACAGTGTTAAAATGCTTCCCAGTTTAATAGCATGGCCCTGGTTATAGATTTGGATTTATTCCTCAGCCCAGACCTGTCAGAGCGATGGAACACTCTCCTGTCTGTGCCATCTCTTCAGGAAGGAGCTGTATTTCTTTTGATTCAGTATTTGGCTCTTATGGACTCCCACAGCGCTTGAAGGAGATGGCAGACAGGTGTAGCCAAGGCTGTTTCTTGGCATCTAAGGTCATTTAGTCACCTTGAGATAAAACCTGCTCTTGTTTGGAGGCTGCATTTGGGGCAGGGTCAGCACACTGCTCACTCTTAGCGTCCTAATTTTTTTGGTAGTAAATGATCACTGAGGAGGTGACCAGCTTCATGCAATGTGGGCAGTGCTGCTGGGTCACTGGAGTCACAGCTGCACATGGCAAGTCTTGGCACCAAGAATGTGCCTGATGTTGCCAGAGAACAGTCCAAGATCCAGCAGTCTCAAGGGTGCTGTGACAAGCAGGTTGTCCTGAGAGTGGGGTTTATTGCTGTCTTGGAATTGCACTGTGGATTAAGCTTTGCAGTAATACGTGAAATGTACTCCTGCCAGGAGGTAAAACCTTTGCTTCTGTTCTGAAGGGTCATCACCTGAAAGTTCCATATTCCTGAGGTATCTCAGAGTTTTACCCAAGAAAATAGAAAAATAGTGCTAAGAAAGAGTATAGTGAAGTGAAGCTTTCCAGAAGGGAGTACTGCAAATCCCATTCCTAGATGGATATAAAAGATGCAATAAGAAGGATTTAAGAAAGCAGCTTTTTGTCAGAGACCTTTGAATGTCCAGTGGTATTTACCAGCATCATGTTCTGACTAGTTTCTTTACAGAAAAAAAAGGAAAAAACCCAACTTTTGATTAATGTTGTTTTTCTTAGTCACAAGGAACTAGATATAATGGCCAAGTGCCAAGATTCTTTTGACCTCAACTGAAAATATCTTTCTAAAAGTCCCTTGAAACTAGAGAATAATAAAAATAATCTTTGTCCTGAAGCTGGAGAGAAAGAGTGGATGTGAATGAAAATCCTTTCTGAGTGAAAACATGCAAGCTGCTCTGAATGCTAATGTCAGTGGTTTGTGCAGTGCTCTCAGGTGGTTTTCCTTCCCGTTCTCACCCGTGGCTGTTGCCCACACAGAACCTGAAGCGGGTGGCTGAGGTGTGGATGGATGAATACGCCGAGTACATTTACCAGCGCAGACCAGAGTACCGGCACCTCTCTGCGGGGGACGTGGCGGCACAGAAGGAGCTTCGCAACAACCTCAACTGCAAAAGCTTCAAGTGGTTCATGAGCGAGGTCGCCTGGGACTTGCCAAAGTTCTACCCACCAGTGGAGCCTCCAGCAGCTGCCTGGGGAGAGGCAAGTTTGTGCTCTGATGTCTGCAGTGGGCAAACAGGCTGTGGTTTGGTTTTGTAAGGTCCCCCATGGGCTCTGGCTTGCTGTGAGTAAGGTGCAGGCGAGTATTTAAAGATCTGCTTGATATGCTTCAAAGCCCAGAACTCCTCTACCATTGCAGTGGCCTGATCAAAGCAGGCAGTTGGGCAGGCAGCTGCTTCTATTAATGCACAGCTACAACGAGAACAGAGACTTGGCTTGTTCTGCATGCTGTGTATTTAGTAGGAATCAGAACATGCCAAAAAGAGGACTAGGGAGAGGAGGCAGTTGAGCAGTAGTGAAACCTTGTCTTTCCAAAGGGCCTCACAACTGTGTTGAGCTACTTTGCTCCTTAGCTTTCCCATCTGAAAGCCAGAAAACCCATCCCTGTTTTTGAAAGTTGGCTGTGTTCTGGTTAAAAAATTACCCCAGGAGTGAAGTCCTGAATTCCAACACACAACTGTGGCAGGCAGTGTTTCTGATAAGCTCAAGAGGAGCTGAGCCCCAGTGCTATTTGTCAAGGCCAAGGCCTAATGAGCATTTCTGAGACCCTAGTGTGGGTCAGGAGGATGCACCATCACAACATCATGGTGGGCTCTGCAGTCCTGTGTGTTTTGCTGTGTGATGGAGGTTATGGTACAGCTGGCAGTGGGTCCCATTTTGAGTTCTGTGCTTTATTTCAGCTGTTACCTGCCAGCTCAGACACACAGTTCAGTGAAGAATCTTCAAAATTGTCTCCGTACAAATATTGCTGCTATTTGAGGCAATTTGAGCTTTCTTTCCTGTCACCTGGTAGGAGTAGGAGATTCAGTGACTAATTTACTGTTTCAGATACGCAATGTAGGAACTGGACTGTGTGTGGATACTAAGCATGGAGCCCTGGGATCCCCACTGAGGCTGGAAAACTGCGTGAAGGACAGAGGAGAGGCAGCATGGAACAATGTGCAGGTAACAATCTGTCTGATAAATCATCGGCCCCTAAATTTGGGGCTGGACAAGTTACAAGAACCAGTGTTGAAGGAAGGCCATTGCAGAGCTGTCAGGTGCACCCCAAAGCTCACATGCTAATTGTACTCGATGAGGTGGTAGCAGGATGTGGCTTGTGCTTGTGGCAGGGGTCTGGAGCCTGGCAGACTCTGAGCAGAGCTTTTATCTCTACTTTGAAGTTCTCAGAGTGAACAAAAGAAATCACAAGGAAACAATATGGCAAAACAATAAACCAGTAACAAGGCAGCTGTAATATGTAACAAAGTGAATATTAACTTCAAAGGTTGTGCTGAAAGAAGTGATAGAGGAGCATCATGTATATTAATGAACCTGCAGGAGCATTCAATAACCGCTCACTATCATCCTCCTGACAGGAGGCAAATGCATTATAAACACGCAACCATTGCTGGAGAGAGATGAGACCAGCTGGGTTATAGATTCACCCTCTCAACATATAAGGTGCCAGAAACGACAGCTTTATTGTAACAGAAGGGAAGAAAATATTAGTTTGTCTAAACTGTAGCAGCTGAGCTGAGAAAAGATCAAGAAAACAATGCCTCTATTACAGAGCCATGCATAACTCTTCAGGGAATGGCTTCAGTAGTAGGAGACAGAGGGTTGTAGCATATCAATTTTGATGCGTGAAGAATAGAAACAAAACCAATTTACTCGGGCACAGTCCAAAACTAAGCCCCTGTGTCAGGAGGATCTTGAAAATTAACGTTGGCTCATGTTTAGGAAGAGAATGTTGTTTGAACTTCGGTGGAGTGTTGAACCTAAATGATTGTGGTAATTTCTCTCTCAAGAGGGGATTAAAAGAGAAGCAGGAACAAAGTAGCTTCTTTGTGCAAAAGTTTTTGGCCCACACTGCTTCTGATAGCAGCACCCTGATCATTACTAGCCTTTCTTACTGCTGCATGAGATATCTCTGAAGAGAGAACCATTAATCCACCTGCCTCCAAAGGAGCCCACAGAACAGCCCTTCTCCTTAGGGGCTGAGAGGGAGATGTGCTGGCTGTAGCCCTGAAGAACCACACTGGCTAGTGCTGGTCACAGAGGACACTTTGATAAAGGCCACAGCGTTGCCAGGCATAGGTTTTGCCCAGTTTCTGGAAATAAACCCCTTTCTCTGCTTTTCTGTGCTGTCCATCCCTTGATTTCACCTGAGAGCACTGAGAGTTCATCGCAGGGTCAGTAGAGGATAGCGCCAGGAAGCATTGCCCAAGTGTTTGCCTTTCTGACACTCCTGTGGGGTGGGAAGCTGTGGGCTCCTGGTCTCTTGTCCCAGAAGGTGTGGGACACACTTCTCAAGGTGACTGCAGGCTGGCTGTGCAGACTCGGGTGTTTACTGCCAGTGTTAACTCAGAGCTCCTGTAGCTCTCTGCCTTTTTGCTGGCTGTGAAGGGCTGTAATTGGTCAGCCGCTCATTTAATCCTTGATGTATGTCTGCATTGCAGAGACACCCAGGCTGACCAGCATGGCTGGCTGCAGCAGCACGGGCTCCTTTCACAGGCTGTGTGGCAGCTGGTACAGACTCCCCTGGTCAGCAGTGCTTGTCCCCAGAGGTGGGAGTAGTTTTTCTGTAGAAGATACTGTCCTTTCCCTGAAGTCACCCCCCACCCTGTGGGCACAGGGAACGGCCTCCTGCTGGTGAAAACATCATGCCCAAGTAAGTACCAACCACCCTGAGGGTCCTGTTTGTCCTGGCAGGTATTCACCTTCAGCTGGAGAGAGGACATCCGTCCCGGGGACCCTCAGCACACCAAGAAGTTTTGTTTCGATGCCATTTCCCACAGCAGCCCTGTGACCCTCTACGACTGTCATGGAATGAAGGGGAACCAGCTCTGGAGATACCGAAAAGTGAGTCTGTGTGTGTGGGCGTATGCGTATTCTTTTCTAAGGTGTCAAATTCCCTGTAGGCACTTAAATTTCTTAAAATGTCACCACTCATGTTTTATTCCTTCTCTCCACGTAGCTGCGATAAGAGAATCTGCAGACAATCTGTTGTCGTTGTGCCATTAATTACCCTTGATTAGAAAGAGGTCGCTCCCCCATTCCACTGGTTAGAAAGGTGAGGACTCCAGGGCTCCTGAGCAGAAGGGACACTCTCTGCAGTGTGTCCACAGCTGGCACTGAGGTGGTGCAACTCCTTTGCAAAACCCGTTTGCAAATGTTCTGAGAGTTGGTTTGTTCTGGAAAATCGTGCCAAAAGTAGATAAGGATTTATTCATCCTCCTACTAAAGCAACTAAGCTATTGTGGGCAACAGGTAAGTAAATTCTTGTCTCGGTGCCCTGTCCTAGTCCTTGCAGTCTGCTGGCACGGCGCCCCGCAGTGATGCAGCAGGATGTCAGCCTGTAGGCTGGAGAGCCTGTGGCTTCAGGCACAGCTTCAGAGCTTCCCAGTGCAGGTGTGGGGATTGGGCTGGATTCTGTTGCAAGGGTTGGTAATGGACTCAGACACTTGCCAACAATTTAAGTATGGAACAACTCTGGATATACCCAAATGACAGAGTAGCTTGCCTTGGTTTTTAAGACTTCTTTCTGTTGGTTTTAAAACAGCTTTTTTTTTTTTTTTTTCTGCTTGGCAACCTCACATCAAATTTCTCTTCTCCAGGACAAGACTCTCTACCATCCAGTCAGCAGCAGCTGTATGGACTGCAGTGAGAGTGATCGAAAGATCTTTATGAATAGCTGCAATCCTTCATCTCCAACACAGCAGTGGATATTTGAACACACAAACTCAACCATCTTGGAAAAATTTAACAGAAATCTTGATCTTTAAAAAGACTGAGAAAATATATATTATATATTTTACAATTATAGTTTTTACTGGGGAGGGTTACAAAAAATTTTTTTAAGAATACTTTTTTTTAAACACTTAATGAAGGTAAAAGGGAGAACCTCAGGAGAAGGTTAACGAGCAGGCCAGTCTTTATTGTGAAGATGCTGCGTCCTTCTCTTCTGGGGATGGTGGAATTTTAAAGGCTTTGCCAGAGCCAATTCTGTGCTGAGACTGAACAGAAACTCTGTTTTTAGAGGAGTCTGAATGTGATTCAAATGGATTTTTTTTCCTTTGTTTTGTTTGATTTCCCACCTGGGTCTTGTGTTAAATGATTTTGTTATCCAGGACCCTCCAGGACTTTCTGTAGCTGCTATACCACCCGCTGAAGTGTTCCCACAGCTTTATCTTCCAAACTCCATAGAAGTAAAATCCTGACACAAGATTTAAGCCTCCAATCAAAAAAAAAAAAAAAGAAAAAGCCCATCAATGGAAAATGAAATGCATATTTTTTTGCCCTGGACCAAATATATTTCAAACAGGTTGAGCATTATTATTTTCCAAATCATAGCTCTGATGAAGGAATGAGCTCTAGTGGAAGTGCAGCCAAGTGTTGGGAATATTGCTGTAGTTATTAGCAATGAGAAATCTGTGTTTCTGGTCCATTCACTTTGCAGTCAGTTTGTCACTCACTGTTGAATCTTCAAGGTGAAAGATTAGCAGAGGGTTTTTTAAGTAAGCACAGTTCTTACAGGTGACGACTTTTGCAAAGAGCCTTTGGATATCAGGTTCCAAATTTGCTTTTTATTCATAATCCTTTTAGCACGGACACCTCCAGGGTTTCTCAGAGTTAAATCTACTATGTGCAGGCAACTTCCATTCACAGTTGGAAATTAATCCAGAGATTAAACAGAGCAAACTAATCCAGGATAATCAATTCAGGGCTCAGATTAGCCATTGGTCTTTATCCATTTGCTCATCAGTCTGTAATTTGTTGAGTCCTGTGGTCAGTAGTGTTCTAGGCTTGTGGGAATGTGCTGTTAATCTCTCCTCATGTCCCAACATCCACGGCGCTGTACAGTTTACTGTGACTGGAAATCTGTTTGCTTATGCAGAGATGTGGGATTGATGGACCCATTTTACTGGTACCCTCTCCCCTGAGCAGTCAGTGAGCAGTGCAAGGTGTTATCCCTCTGTTTTGGCTGTGGGATCTGCCAGACCACAAACCAGGATGGTCTCATCCCAGGAGATGGAATGTACTGACACTAAAGGATGAATGGAGGACCATTGGTTCAAGTCTATTTGAAGCAAGTATTAAAAAAATCCATGGTTTAAAATGAAGTTGCAAAAAACAGATTTACTAGTTTATGAGTTGAATTAGTCTTGTACTGAAGGCAGCAGTGGCATTTTCTGGTAAAATCTGTGAATGATGATGCAGTTAACCTTGTGCACAGATGCTGTGTAAAACTGATTCCTTTGCCAGGAATTGCCTATCTCCTTGGTTTGTCCCACTGCCCATGCAGGAGTGTTGCAAGAGTAGGTAGTGTGCAGCCAGCTCTGGAGTGAAGGGGATAGGACCCCTCTGGCACTCTTGATGAGCACGGTTAGTGGACTTCCCTTCCTCAGAGGGGCAGGGAAGCTCTGCTCTCGGATGTCTTTCATGTGAAGACAAGGAGATGTCTGCCTGGTGTCCCAAAGCAATCAGGCTGACTCCCCTCTGCAGAGCTCCAGAAGCAAGAAGCCCTTTGTGATGTTGCCAACTGTAGGATCGTTGCCCGTGTTTCAGATGTCTTTGAGGATGAGTAGGGCTGTGTCTGGCAGCTGGGAGCAAACTAGGACACAACTGTCTGCCCCTTGAGCTCTCTATTGTGATGTGCTTTCTATGGATCAAAATCATTTCCCCCTCTCTCATCCTCACAGCTGAGGCCATGTCTGGCCTCTTTTGCCATCTCACCTGGTCCGTGCAGTCATGGAGCATGGGAACCATTGGGTGCTGCATTGCAGCTGGGACCAGGCTGCCAAAATGTATTGGTGTCTAATGTTTTTGGAGTGAAGAAAACAAAAAAAACTCTAGGCTTTCCTTGTGGTGGTTCTGCAGCAGTATTGTATGGAAGTGAGACCAGCATCAAGCAGAGTTGACATCTTATGTTCTCAGTTACTACAATATGTCTGTCATTAGGATCCCTTTTCATTTCTGTGGGAGACAGAGTCACCTTCCAGAGCTTTGTGTCTGGCTGCTGCTTTCCTTAAGTTATTAATGCTCTCATTAGTCTAGTAGTGCTGACTGTGGAGCACTAGATGGCCTGACTAGATGTCTTTATGAATGTTTTAATACCTGTGGAACAAGAAGCTGTTTGTCCATGAACAGTGATAGTTTTTTATAATTGGGACACAATCAGCAGATTCTATAAATGGACTGTAGGTTGTTCTGCTTGCAGGTTGCAACTTTGTGTGTGTTAGTTTTCTAACGAGAGGATTCGCTTCTGTTTCTAAAATGCATGGCTTGCTTTGTACTTGGGCTCACCTTGTGAAGAGAGCCCTGCTTGGCTCACAGGATGCTTCAGAGAGAACTGCAGTGATGAACAGGTCTTTTACCACTTGGAGATCTTAATTTGGAGATAAAGGTCAGCTCTTAGTAATGTTTTGCACCAAAACATTAGGTAGTAGTTGAGGCAATTCCTGTTTGACAACCCACCACCAGTACACAGAAACTGGAGCTTTAGTGTGAGTGGTTTTACCAGGTCCTTCTTCATGTGGTTTATCTGTTTGCTGAAAGTTTGGGATCTGAGTGTGATAAGTGCCTCACAAATTCTGTACATTTCTGACTAGCTCGCTGGGCTTTGAACTATTAATTTATTTGCATCAATTATACTTTTCAATACCCTAGAGGCTTTGCTGACTAATGCAAAGACTTAATATAGCCAACCATCCACTGATTGAGAAATAGAAGCTGTATTTCATCATCTGCATCTTTAACTGAGCCTTTGCTGGGCAATCTGGTTAATTATTCCAATTAATTTTGGTTATTTGTAAGCAAAATTGCTAAAGCATGAATACATAAGCAAATCTTCACATCTGCATGTGAGTCAAGACTGGAGATTAAATACCGGTGATTATCTAATGCAAAATAAATGTTTTCATATTTTTTGCAAAAAAAGTATTGAAACACCCCTCTCTTTATGGCTGCATAAGTTCTGCTGCTTTTAAGTATCAGAATTCGAGACAACAGAGGGATCCCTGGGTGTGTGTTGCGTTGCATAAAAATACTTTGATTTGCTCTTGAAGCTGTTGTTGATCTCCACTGGTGCTAATCTCTGAGGCTTACAGACAGTAAATAGGTTTGGGGCTCTCGTGTGCAAGGAATCTTTTCTCATACCTGGGAAATTAACTATCTTTTCCACACCACAAGAGAACAATGTTGGGAGCCTTCTTGAAAGGGGAATACAGCGTCATTAAAATAAAGATGTGCCTTTTTAAATGTAAATGTACAGCAAATGCTTAAACTTGAACCATTTCCTAGTGCCTTGCTGGACAAGAGAGGAGAGGGGAAGGAGTTGGGAGATAAGGATGTAAGAGAAAGCTTGACTTGTGCAGCGTTTGTGTGGGGTTTTTTTAAATGTCTGGCTTTCAGTGCAAAATTTGCTGAACGACAGTAATTCAGAATCCTGGAATGACTCGGGGGAGGGCGAGGTGGGGGTTGTCACTCCTAATAGGAAGACCTGGAAAGGATAGCTGCTTCCTCTTGGTGCGCTGTAGCAACTGGAGCTAGGCTGAAGGATGTCTTGGGTTGGCTCTCGGATGTTTCACCTCACGGTGAAGGCTCATGATTTCACTGGCATGCAGGAATCATGCATTTTATTTTCTAAGTATGCAAATCACAAAGAGTCCCAAAAGCTTATAAAATCTGTAGCCAGAAGTGTCTTTCAGAAAAAGTCGATGCCTTCCGTCACTGGGAAACTTTTTAAGGGGTGTGTTAACATCTCTAATACAGAAGTAGCAAGAAAGCAATTTCTCATCCTGACTTTCTTCCTTGGTTGGTTTTACAGCAGCCTGTGCACAGGGCTTTGCTTTCCTTTACTGGAGAGTTCCAGTCAGCAAACTTTCCTCCTCCCTGCTGCGCTGAGATCAGTATACCGAGAGTCAAACAGGCACCACCAGCATTGCAAGAGCACAGTGCTCTGGGGCTGCTGCAGGGCTGTCACAGCAGCTCTGCGGGCTCACATCACACTGGGGAGAGATCTCCTAAAAGCCATATTGGGCAATTGTGGAACTGCTGGTTGAAAAGGGAGAAGATTATATTTTAAAGTATCTTTCAAAGGTATGGACAGGCACTTGAATGGTTTTCAGGCAGTCAGCCTGTCATGCTTCCAGTCAAAATAGCCCTGGTAAAGCCATGCCTGGAACAGCCTGGCTCTGCCAGCACAAGCACTGCACGTGTACCTTGCATCCCACATCCACTCCCAACTCCTGTGGTTCGTGGATAAACTGTGTGGTTTCACAGGATACACAGCAAAGAGGAGCTGGCTTGGGAGACAGGATCACTGGGTCCCTCTCCCAGGCTACTGTGGCCTGTTACTTGATCTTAAGCAAGGACAGTCTGTGTGCTGCAATTTCCCAGCTTGTGTGGGATGTACCTTTAAGTGCTTTATTTTCTGAACTAATGAGTGTTGAGTCCAGATTTTAAATCAAGCTGCAAGTCCTCACCTGGTTCAGCTGGAGAGGAGAGATGCAGTCGGTGGTGAATGGAAAATGAGACCCAAAATTTCCATCAACATTCAACACAGACTTGCCAATTCATTTTGTAGTCCTCATTAACCATCCAGATTGATTTATTCACATTATAAATTTAAAGTGTAACTGAAATAAACTCACCTTCTGCTCCGATTGCTCCTTAGTAGTGCCACAATTTAGCTTGGAGGTCTGTATGGAACTAGGCAATGATAGATTATGGAAAACCTAATAAAAAGCCTACGTCTGTTTTTGACTCTGTCTCTGCTAGCTGAGTACACTCCTCTATTTGCTGCATTTTGAGCTTTCTTGTTGCTTCTGTATTACTCAAAAGACTTCAAGGATTCCAGCAGATGTGAGGGGATTTGGGAGTTTTATATAAAGCCACTGGATCTATGTGGTCTTAAATATACTAGTTCAACTCTAGTTGAAAAAAGTCCTAATCCCAATTAGTGATCAAGAAAATGTGAACTTCAACCACAAAACAAGATAAAAACTCATCAAGCTAATAGCCTGAAACCTTAGCCCTTATGATAACAACAACAAATAGCTTTAGCCTCTAGGGTGGAGAAGGGAATTGGTTTCAAAATGCATTCTCCAGGATCTCGGTGATTAGGTCTGAGTTTGTCTGTTCCTTGTACTGCATGCATTTTCTCTGTAAAACTGGATGGTGCCTCTTGAATCGGTGTGTATTTATTTTGTGCATATTAGGACCAACAGCCTAATACCTGGGGGTGGTAAAGGACTTGTAGCACTTTAATGTAGTAGCTTTCATAAATTGGGAATCATTGATAGAATGCCTAGTGTTTTTAAAGTTGAATGGACTTCCTTTTATAATATATTTAAAATAAATTTTTAATGTGTTTTCTGAAAACTGTGTGCGCAGACGTGACTGTCCCTGCCTGTTATGCTCCAGTGATGTATTTCTCTTCTCTCTATTTATAAGCTCAGTTATCCCTGGTTGGGTGTTTCCCCAGCACAGGCTTCCTGCCATGCCAAGCACTGGTGTCCTCCAGCCCCCTTGGGAAATGTCCTTCCTGGCTGCCCCTCACATTGGGAATAGATCCCAGGATTTGCTGCGTGTACACACGAGCAGCCAAGGGGCTCATGCCCGAGTGCTGTGTTGGGTGCACAGGGAGGCTCAGGCAGCTGGGGGCAGCTCTGTGCCTGACCCTCACAGCTGCTTCCCAGCAGCTCTGAAACCGATGGGAACAATCCATCATGTCCCAGAACTGCAGCCCAGCAGTGGGACCCTGCAGCACCCTCAGCTAGAGACTGAATGAAGAAGAGCGAGGGGCAGCCACGAGGGGAGGAGACACGAGGAGAAATGTAAGATGTGGGCAAAGCTAGAGGAGACGTGGAGGAGACATGTTCATGCAAGTAGGTGCCCAGGGGTACTGTCCTGGATGGACCATGGCTGTGGTGGATGATTTGTGCCCAGGTAGGACACCCCTGAGGGATAGTGGCCATGGACAGTCCTTGGTAGGGCACACTGGGAAGCACAGAGGAGCGGAGAAAACCCAGCTGTCATTGTCCTTTCTGTGCCTGTCTGCCTTGGGAGCAACTGCTGGGAGGTCCATCCCACACCTCGGTTTGCAGGGGAGAGCTTTAACAGCTCGTAGCTCAGTTTGTGTTCTGATCTCCATGTGGGGAGAGCAGGCTTTAGCCCAAGACAAGGGAAGTTTCTCAGCATTGCTCATGTTCCCATGTTGCCACTAGGTCCTTCAGTGCTTTCTACTGTCACCACTTCATTTCTTCAGCAGCCTTCTCAGCATTCCTTTTTACTTAACTCCTTTGGGTGAAAAACAGTGGAAAAAAACGCTGGGAGACAAACAATGAAATGCATGAAAATCTGTGTGTGGGGAAAATGAGCCTGTGTGAGGGAAAAGAAAAGAAAGGGGGGACCAGCAGATAACTGCAAGGTTAACTGTTTCCCCAGGGAAGGCTGTGCTGTGATTCTTGGCCACGGGAACATTGCCCAGGGTGAGTTATGTGCCAAAAGCTGTGACAGCTTAAGCATTTTAGCAGGTTCAGTATGTGCCACCCTAGAAAAGTGCTGAGGAGAGTGGGAGTCTGGGGAAAGGCGCCAGGGCAGTGCTTCCATTGGCCCTCAAGGTGCCGAGAAAGGAAATGGTCTGATTTCGTACTGGGAGTACAAAAAATTTAAAAGAGGCATCTTCCCAGGACATCTCCAGCAGCACAGGCCGTTTGGAGAGAAGCATTTCTGTCCCAAGCCCCCCGAATGGCTCCATTAAAACAGTAAGTTCCACATGACAGCTACACCACGGACTTATCTTTAGAGAGTAGTGCTGCTCCAGGTGAGATTTACAGGCTAGTGCAGGTTCTCCTAATTTGATTAGAGGCTGACTGGGATGGGCAGGCCATTACCGCTTCAGAGGCACTAAAGCTGCCTGGGTGCTGATGGGTTTATGAAACATTGTTTCTCACTTCATTGCAGCTCCCACAAAGAATTATTGGATCAGGTTAGTGATAGATACCCAATAAAGAATGTCTCTATGAGGCAGTTTATTTCACAGCAAGCTTGTTCCGGACTAGCAGACTGTGAAATCTGGAGGTTCCCATGAGGATAAATACGCTGAAATAAACTGCAATTATAAAAACACCTCCATGCACTTTTTATTTTGAAAGACTGTAAGAAAGCGTCACTGTGTTAGCCTGAGAAGGGAGGTAATTAGCATTGAATTAGCAAAGAGACAGTGACAAAAGCAGGGTTTTTCCTTCTACTGAGCATTGCAAAACGACTTAAAATCTTTTCATTTGCAGGGATGAGAGGTTGCAGCCCAAGATGAAGTACAATCCGATGGTCAGTACCAACCTGTTCTGGCACTTACGGTGCCTGTTTCTCCAGCCATTCCCGATTGCCACAGAACAGTCCAGGGAGCACCTGCAGAATCTCCTCCCCATAGGGACAGGAGGAAGTCCTACCTGGTATGGTCGTGTTCCCTTTTATCTGGTTTGCTCCTATTATCACCTGTCCCTACAGTGTGTGTTTACAGCTGAGTGTCAAGATAGTCCTTCTGCAAGATTTCCTCAGCCTGCCATTTGATCCTTATTGGTAATGTTAAGATAAACCTGGAAAGCTTGGTATCAGGAGACCCAAGATCACCATCAGCCTTTTGTGTTTGCCCCTTCCCCAAAACAAGGGAATTTCTATCTGGTTTTGCCAGGAGGATATTAATTCAGGCAGCCAGATCCCAAGCAATTTGGCCTGGGGCTTTTATAAGCAGCAGTGTTTTGCTTGTTTAAATCTCTTCGCTCTTCACTAACTGCTTGTTGGTCTGTGGGTAAATTCATTTGTTTTCATCGGCTTCCCATGAGAACGGCCGGCTCCTGGGAGCCTGTCCCGAGGAGGGTGCACTGTGGTTCCCTACCAGTCACACGGACAAACAGAAATTACCCATTGCCTGAGGGCACCAGGAGCAAAAGCAAAGACAAGAGGCAGAACTGTTGAGGAGTGTTAAGTCCCTCCCCTCCACATTTATTCTGAGACATGTTTGGCAGTGTAAGGAATGCCCAGAAAATACAGATTTTGGCTCTTCTCAGTCGTCTGGTGCAGAGCAGGCAGAACAGGTTGCAAGGTGCGTGTCAGTGTTACTGTGGAGCAGCTTGAGCTGATGACCGAGGGCTTAAAGGAGTCTTTCTTGCAAAGCCGTTTCATGCATGTGATTCAGCACAGTTCACCCGATGCTCACACACGTTGTTCCATGCGCAGGATTTCGGACTTTGAAGTAAATTTTAGTCTAGAGAACCTTGCTTCTGCTTGTGCAGAAAGTCTTCTCTTGAGAAGGATGAAATAGTTTTTCCTTTAGAGCTACTCACGCACCTCTGACAATGGGATTTGCTGTTTGGTATTACAGAGGTCGTGGCATATCCAGAAGGTACATCTTTTGTTCACAGATCAGTCGGAATTTCATTCCCTCCCCTCCCGCCCTGCTCAGTTCTCCTCCCTCTTTCTTCCCCCTTTTTTGGGTTTGTGGGGGTTTTTGTGGTTTTTTTTTTCTTTTTTTTCCCTGCAGATGAAAGAAAGGAGAAACTTAAAGTCACACTGCTTTAGGAAACTCTTTTCCAGGTACCATCTTCTCACTATCCCTGCCTTGTAATCAGGGGGGAAAAAGAAAAGGGAAATCATACATTTCTTATATATCTTATCATACAAAAAAAAATTATATCTCAGCAGGAACTCTTGCCTACATGACGCCGTACCCAAGAACAGGCATTTGCGGCTGTGCCGTCCTGAGCTGTACCCCAGGGCCGCAGGTCCGGGTCTGTCCCAGGTTCAGCTGTTCCAGGAGAGCGGTGCCGGCTCAGCCCCGGCCGGCGGCAGGAACCCGCGGTCCCGCGGCTGGGCGCGGGTGTCCCGTGCGGTTCTGCGGAGCAGGGGAACGCCCGAACGCTGGCGGGGCCGGGACGCTTCCCTCCTCGTCCCGCAGGGCCCAGCGCG
>VZRE01010796.1:476951-493125 GCA_013396775.1 Cephalopterus ornatus
CCTGGATGCGGAACCGGCTTTTCCCCCGCCACAGACGCGGCTTCTCCCCGTGTCGCGGCGAGTCCCGTGAGGCGTGAAGCGCACAACACGGCGTTCGGGAGGCGGGCGGTGCTCAGCGAGCTGCCCGTGCTCCGGAGGCAGGGACACGCTGTTTTTCCACTGCGGTCTCGGGTTGGAAACGCTGGGCGCTCGTCAGGTGAAAACAGCGCTCGGTGCTTCGGCGAGGCGTCGCTGACGCTGCTGCTTTCGTCGGTAGGAATCGGTGCCGTAGCGAAGCAGGTTAAAAGATGAGCTGGCGGCGAGATGTGCTACCGCCTCAGCAGGGGCTCGTTCGCGCACCGAGCAGCCCCGTTTGGTGCTTAATGACATCGAGTGACAGCTGTCAGCTCGAGAGAGAAGCGGGTCGTTCGCCCAGCAGAGAAATAGGTAGAGCAGAGCAGCCCGAAGGAATTTCTCAGAAGTGACTCGCTTAACGGAATCCAGCTCTGCACGCTTTTCTTACCAGATCTCTAAAGATTAAAACCGCTGAAAACAAAGCGGCGGGGAGAAAAAAAGGTGAAGTTTTGAGTCAGTCTGTTTGGCAGCTTCCCCGGTTGGTTGGGTTCCTTCTGCACAGCTGAAACGCATCGTGTCACGGGAAGAGAGTGACTCAATTTGAAACATATTCTTAAAAAAATGGAGCATTTCTCCTCGCTGTAGTCCTCAGCAGATTGGTCTAGCGGCATAGTAATTTCTTGCGCTTCAGAAATAAGTCTTTGTTGACAGATGTAAGGCTTTAGAAACAAAAAGGGGAGATCAGACTAATGAACTCAGAACAAAGGGAAAGTGTGAAGCAAGGCTGCATGGAGGGATTTCGGATGTCGGTTGCCTCTGTCATCTGAAAATATTTTAACCTTGCAGATACCAGATGATTTTGATCATTTGAGGTCCTTTGTTTTGCTAACTCTAGTGAGACAATATTTGTTAAAAGGGATGTTCCATGGCTGAACGAGCAGTAGGAAAGCGACGATTCTGCTTTTCGGGTTTTTTTGTTTTATTTGAGGTAATTAACCAACTTTTATTTGGTCAAGGTGTTGAAACGCTTGCATTAATAATCCTCTGTATTGTTCAAGCCAGAAAGTTCACAAGCGTGTAACAGAGTAATATTTTTGTTAGTAGTTAGCTGACGGTAAGTCCTGAAGCAAATGCACTTCCTCCAGACAAGGACCTGGTTTTTTCTGGCATGCGATTGCAGCCATAAAAAAGACATGTATTATCTGCAGAGGTTCAAGTTCAGGTGGAGCTCAAGTCCTTAATTTTCTTTGCCTTTAGTCTTTGTAATGTAAATTGTTTGTAACTCAAGAGTGATATCGGGCCTGGGGTTTAAGATTAGAAATTCCTTAAGGCAGTCAGTCACACCAGTCCTGAGGATGGACTCTGATACTGGTGTCTAAGTGGCTGCTGTTGGATGCTGTTTCACAGAACCTGTTTTCATTGCTCTTTCACCCCTTCTGGTTCATAGGTGAGACATCTGTATATTTGTGATTTTCACAAGAACTTCATTCAAAGTGTGCGAAACAAAAGGAAGAGGAAGACGAGCGATGATGGAGGTGACTCTCCTGAGCATGACACGGATGTCCCAGAGGTTTGTGGGCTGCTTTACCAGTTCTGAGCATGCTGAAGTTTCACTTGGATGGTTTCATGTATCGGAAAATATTTACATTTTAAATTGCAACTCCACTAAAGCTGCTGTAGAGTTACTCTCACTTTCCAGGAAGACTCTTTTCTCATGTGTGATGTCCTAACTTTCTTCTTCTTTCCTGTATGAGTTCTTTGCCCATATAAAGTTTTCTATAAAAAGAGGTGGGATAAGGTAACTGTACAGCTTCATGTGTGTACAGTTAAAACTGTATTTGATACTAATTCTTTTTTAAAGGAAAAAATAAGTTATTTTTGGTGGTGTCTGAGGCTCCAGTATGTTTCTTTGTTACTTAGGGTACATCATTCTCCAAATACACTAGAGAATTCAATAGGTCACTGTCTGGTTGGGTACTTGATATCCAGGGGTACTGACCTTCTCCAGACCTTTGCGTATATGGTATTTTTTGGGACTATTTAAAACTACCTTTAGGTATTTTGTACCACCTTTTTCTTTTCAGGAAATAGGCTTGGGGGAGGTTTTCTGTGATGCAGAACTCTAGAATAATCCCTTCTCTGTGCCATTGTGTGCTGCATTTGCTTCAGTGATGTTTCGGGTACTGTAGACATGGCAAAAAGTTGCGCAGAGGTGATAATCAGGAGAGGCAGAGCTGTGGCCACGTCAGCAGAGCCCTCTGCTGGAAATGCCAACCCTGTTGGCAAAAAGCCTTTTATTTCGGGGGGGGGGAAGCCACCAGGAGTTCATTTTGCCAGCAAAGCTGTGCCTTGGTGCAAAGCTGAACGCACACATTTCCTTTGTGGAGGTGTTGAAAGGTTAGCAAGTTTTTGGTGTGGGTTTTTTTTTTAAGGATACCTGGCCTTTTGTTATCGCTGTTGATTCAAGGTTCTCCATCAAAAGTTTCCTATTCAGGCTTTCCAGTAGTTGCCAGGGTGATTGCTGAAGACCCAGCTGGCATCTAAAAATGGTACTGTAGAGCACAGAGGGTATTTGGTGGCTGAAACCCGAGGGATGCACATCACCCAGCTGAACAGGGAACTCTGCACTGTGTCAGTTTTAATGTAATTTTCCTCTTGCTTTACAGCACAGATTCCTTTTGTCTTTGAAATTTGGCATTTTCCACATGATCTTCATCTTTCTTCCTGTAACCTCCCCACCACCCCCTTTGGTTTTAAACTCTGCACTTCCCATTTAAGTATTTGAATTTCATTTCATCTCTGTGCTCTGTTTTGTGTCACAAGCCATTTGTTCAGTGCCTGCTAAATTGATATTTCATGTGTGAGCTTTTTAAACCTTGTGGGAACAAAAGGTTCCCCCTTTGCTTGGAGGTTGCAGAGGTGTAATTGAGAGCAGAAATTGGCCAGCAATTCTGTTGACAGCATGTGAACCAGAACAAAATTTTCTATTTCCCTGAGGCTATTTTGGTCCTTTAGCATTAACAAATACAAAATGCACTGAGGTTTGTCAGTAAAGCAAACCAATGTGGTTCTGAATGCAGGCAAAGAGCAGTCCTGTTGAAGAAACTAAAGGTAGTGCTCATCTCTCTTCTCTGCATCACTTGCAGGTTGACTTGTTCCAGCTCCAGGTGAACACCCTGAGACGTTACAAGAGACATTATAAGTTGCAGACTAGGCCTGGACTCAACAAGGCTCAGCTTGCAGAAGTAAGTGATGACAGAGGTAGCATTATCTCTGTTATTGAAAACTTTTCAAGTGCATGTTTGGTGGACACTCGTACCTGTGTCACTCACTGGTATGTACTGAGTGCTCTGCGAAGGGTTTCAGGGAATGATGCCAACAGAAAGCTGCTTTGTAACTTGGCTTGTCTCTGCTTCCTTTCCTGCCTTGTTCATAGTCATAATCAGTGACCTTAAGGGAGCAGAAAGCCTGTTTGCTGTGGCCTGGGTGTGATCTGGAGATGGCTGTTCAACTGAAACTCAGACTTACACACTACTGGTCTCCCAAAGTCCCCCTGTTAGTTTTTCTTTCCTCACAGGCACTTGAACCAGTTGGAATTGCTTATTATTAGAGGCAGAATCATTGACCGTGACTTCAGGTTCCTTATATTTCCTTCCCTTGTCCTGAGTATTCTGTATTAAGTCAATAAAAGACTTTTTCCTTAAGGGCCTCTGCTGCTGCTGCTTTCTCACCATATGGGTACTTGTTCAGAAAGAACTCTCTGTATCTCCGTGTTATTTGGGTGAGTTGTGCTTGGTGTGCATCTGCTCTGCTCTCTTTCCTGACTTGATCTGATGATGTGCTGTGAGAAAAGTCTTCTCTAAACTTGAAAAAGCTGTAGCAGTTACTGAATGGCAGCGAGGTTGATTTTGTAAGCTGTGGCTTTCACAGCTGTCTGCCTGAAACTGTCCAGTTTGCTTTTACTCCTGCTTTAAAGAACAGAAACCAGCAGACCAAAAAAGTCAGCAAGACACTGTCTTTCTCTCTTTCAAAGTCATCTAGGGAGTGAATATACAGAATACAGAGAAATTGTAGTGTAGTGCCTGTAGGAGTAAGTTGAAGAAAGCATGGTGAGGATATTCCTCATTAGTGGTTCTGATTTGTCATGTTCAGCTAAGCAGTTCGTAGTCTGTCAGCTGCCTCCTGCCATGAAGGACTACCTGCTTAGGGAATTTACCGTGAATGTACCCAAGAGGAAAGGAAAGATCAACTATTATGCAAGTGGAAAATAAAGGGAGCCTAACTTAAAGTTGTCACACACTTCCCAGATTTCCTGTGGAGTCTGAGCAGCTTTGACCCTACGCTGGATCCTCGTCCAGCTCCCATGCTTGAATCACTGCTGCCTGAGGCTCTTAGACTCCTGCTGCTATCCCACCGTAAGGAAAACTCACACTTCCATAAATCTTCTTAGAGTGACTTACTGCTCAGCCTGCATCAAAATCGAGTTCTGGAGCTGTGTTTCGTACCAAAAAACAGCTTCTTCCATGTGAGAAGCAGATTTCATCCAGCTTCAACATGTTTTCTACATTCGTTTTCTGAGGAAAAAGCAGCTAATGGTTCAGGGCTTATGACAGTGTCAGAGAGGGGTAGCCCTCACCAAATCCTAACCCTCCCAGTGCAAATTCACTGGTGTTCCTTTCAGTGAAAACTTACAGTCCAAAGGAGAGCTCTCTGGATAAAACTTTGCCACGTCTGGTTCACACAGCAAAGTGTTGCAGTGTTCCCGACGCTCTCCTTTAAAACACGGAGGTGCAGAGAAAACTTGCTCGCCAAATAATCTCGGCGTGAACTGTCGCCCAGGAGGAGCTGTGCTGCTTTGGCAGGAGGACGTTCTGGCTTCCAAATTCCGCTTGTAGGTTGGCTGCAAATCCTGCTGACACGGCAAGACTGTGCTATGTTCATACGCACGTTCCAGCTGTAAGGAGAGAGGGAGGTAAATGAGGGCTGACAGCTGGAATCGGTGCATGTTTGACTAAAAGTATGTTGTGCTCAGTGGCTGTAAAATTGGTTTTGGAAAGTGAAGAGAAACCCTGTTCTGGTTATTTCTACTGTTTAATTTCAGCATTTCTGTCTCTTTACGTGTTGTCCTTCCAGACTGTCAGTCGTCACTTCAGGAATATTCCGGTGAATGAGAAGGAGACGCTTGCGTATTTCATCTACATGGTGAAGAACAACAAGAGCAGGCTGGACCAGAAATCAGAAGGCAGCAAGCAACTAGATTGAAAGTTAACAAGACTTGGAATAAGAGAGACCTTGAAGGAACATATGGTATTGTGTATTTTAGGTATATAAGAACTGTTAAAGTATATTGTAAATTTTTTTTTTAAATGCAGTGTCTGGATGACAGAAAAAAATATTGACATTCTTATCAGGAGTATTTGAAAACATGTGCCCAACATGTTTCCGAAGACTTCTTCCCCTCATTTCAAAGTCACATTGGAATAAAGAAATGAGGATAATGGGGAAACCAAGTAAACCTGTAGAACTGTGGAGTTTGTCAACTTGGTGTTTTAAACCATTTCTGGAAACCTGCATCTCAGTGCAATTCAGATCCCAGATGGAATTTTTTTCACTGAATTCAGACTGCATCAGAAACCACCATGCAGTTTGTTTTGGTACAGGACTGAAAGAGCAGCAGAGATAAAATTCGTTATTGAGGTGCATGGGTCAGAAGTTTGTCTGAAGCTTGCTCCTCACCTACACATGCTCTGTCTTGCCTTGAGTCAGTGCTTCAAGTCCCAAACTTCTACAAATGCTCCAGCTCACCAGATCTACTCCAGTGAATGCTACTTGACTAGTCTGAAATTGATGGGCTTTTTTACCATTTTTCCTCCTGACCCCATCTGACATGGATGCCAACCAACTCTCTGCAATCTCTTTTTCTCATTTCTTTTATTTAAGAACTCACTAATTAAATTGTCTGTAAGAATTTTAAAACTTCTGCATTTCCTCAGAATGTGGTATTAAGGCAAACACAGCTTATTTGCTGGGTCTGATCATGTCGGTAGAAATGCTTGTTTAATTCACTTATACATATTTCAGCGATGGTAGGTGAAACAATGGATTGAGACATCGGTCTCTTAATTTCTGTGTCAGGTCAGTATCAGTCACAAGTTCTGTGAATTCTCTACTGAAGCTGTAGCAGGTGTCACAAAACTGCTGTGTGGATCCAGGGGCTCTGCAGTTTCTGTTTAGCATAAAGCAGGGTTATGGGTGAGGCACCATAAGCAGGGCAGTGATCTGACTGGAGCATTTCATGATGCACTTCATCTGTCTTTGCAACAGGCAAGAAGTATCGAAGCATTTGCCTTTCATGAGCATTACGTGTGCTTTCGTGAGAGCTGTGGGAGTGAGGATGGCACCCTGGTGCTTCCTAACTGGGCACTGTAGGCGGAGATTACTCTGAATTTGTTATTTAAAACCAAGGTGACCTTACAAATAACACAGCGGTTATTTTGGCAAAAGATGCTTATAAAAGTATTGGTCGTGACTGACTGTTCTCCAGTGACCTCAAATTCTCTTCAGGGGACCTCATGATTTAAAGCACCAGTCTGTTTCTTTGCTGTCCTAATCAATGTCTCCGTTCTGGTACAAGATGCCAAGACTCCACATAGAGAGGATATTCTCAACAAGCCTTAAGCAACGAACTGAGCAGTAGAAAACTTCGGCTAGCATTTTGTAAATGGCAGATTTTAATATTTCAAGACTGGATGAAGCTTTGTTGAAGAGCTGAACACACAGGTCATGGTCCCAGCTTAGTACTGCATTGTGTTTCATAAGGCATGAAGGGTTCACTTAGTGAAGCTCTTGTTGAAGCTCTCCCAGGCTCTCTTTAAAAATCAAGTCACAGTTTAAAGCGAGTTGTTCACATCACTCTGAATTGTTTGCTAATACTCCAGAAACATGTTCAACAAATTTCAGTGTGTCTGAGTCCTGTGTCATACGCAGAAATACTGTGTTATGGTACACGTCCCATTTGTGACATGTGGGGAGTGTGATTGTTTCAGCATTTCCTTGTTCGATTCAGTATGGAACATTAGACAAGAGAGGGGTTCAAGGAATGAGGAGAGGATGTCTTGCGTTGGTATTTCATGAATGTTTAAAAATTTCCTAATTATGCTGGTCCTTTCCTTATTGAAAGGGTGGAGTAATTCCCACATCAGTCAACACAATCCGGCTTCTCTCATTCAGGACAGATCGCTAAAAGGGTACGTTCTCTGACTGCACATTAATCTTCGAAGTGCTTATGTCATCAGAGGATATTACCAAGGGAAAAGGAGTTTCTGAGCTGAGAGGGTTATGCCTCATAGTGATTCTTCCCCTGTACTTGGCACTGGTGAGGCACCTCAAGTCCTGTGTCCAGTTCTGGGCCCCTCAGTTCAAGAAGGACATTGAGGTGCTGGAGCGACTCCAGAGAAGGGCAGTGAAGCTGCTGAAGGATCTGGAGCACAACTCCTGTGAGGAGTGGCTAGGGGAGCTAGTATTGTTTAGCCTGGAGAAGGGGAGGCTCAGGGGTGACCTTATCACTCTCTACAGCTCCCTGACAGGAGGGTGTAGCCAGGTGGGGGTCAGCCTCTTCTCCCAGGCAGCCAGCAACGGGACAAGAGGATGTGGTCTTAAACTGCGTCAGGGGAAGTTTAGGTTGGACGTTGGGAAGAAATTCTTCACAGAAAGGGTGATTAGACATTGGAATGGGCTGCCCAAGGAGGTGGTGCAGTCACCATCCCTGGTGGTGTTTAAGGAAAGACTGGACTTGGCACTTAGTGCCATGTTCTGGTTGACGAGGTGGTGTTCGGTCATAGGTTGGACTCGATGATCTCAGAGGTCTTTTCCAACCTAATTGATTCTGTGATTCTGTGATTCTAGACCAACTTTTTTAAAATGTAGTTTGTTTGGGATTTACTTTTTTTGTTGTTGTATTTTATTTTGTTCTATTTCTAAGAATAAATAAATCTGTTGGGGTGCTTTAGTAGCCATCAGCAAAATGATTCTTTTCAAGGAAATATGGTGGCAGGTTCCATCTGTTCAGGTGTATTCACTGGAATGCTTTTGTGCACAGGTGGTATCCAGGAAACTTTTTTTTTTCTTTTTTTCCTGAAAATAGTCAATTGATGTGAAATGTGATCCTTGTTGGTTTCACTTCTAAAGCAATTACACTTTTTTGAAAAATATTCTTGGTGAAGTGCGATGATGAAGAGATGTTTACCAGCCATTAGCAGTTGTTTATAAGGTGGAAAGCTTGGAGGCAAGACACCAAAGAAACAGAAGAATCTTTGGCTGTCGGACCCCATGGCCTTATAAACCCCTTGCAAATGCCTTATTACCTTGTTCTCAACTTAGCTAGAGCAAAACGCCTTGAGCAACAGAAAGCCGATGTCTTGTTGGAAGGGTCAGCCACTTGATGGCTCCCATGCTATGAACTAAAACCACACGTCAATTCAGTAGCAATATCCATGTTCAGGGTGCCTGTGATTCTTGAAAAGCATTTAGTGTCTAATAACCAGAAAACGCAACAATGCAATTGTCGTTGTGTACAATACCGTGCTATGTGTTTGATTCCTTATGCTGCATGCCAAGTAAGAAAAAAAAAGACTTTCCAACTTTTTTTATTTGAAACTTCGAAGTAAATGTGTTTGAACCTCACACTTGTGAAGCCATGAGGTGGGACGTTTTCTCAGCACTTTTAGATGGAACTTGTTGGAAAGGTGTAAGACCCAAATCGCTTTGGCTGGTATGATAAGATTTATTTTTTTTCCTTTTGCGTTTTGCTTTTCACAGATGGGCCTTAAATTCTGTCTAGCTTTGAACCATGGAGCACAAGCCTTGGGGGCATGGAGGATGACAGATGTCATCTTCTCTTTATAATAGTGGAAGCTTATTTCTTACAAGCCTGCATAGGTGACATTCACCCTGGGGCAGAGGAATCATCTCTGAAGGTCTCCAGCCATAATATAGCCTAATGCAATTCCATAGCCTAGCTCAATTCTCATTGAAGAGCTGCATTAACCTAATTAGAGTTCTGAATAGATCCCAAGCCATTAGTATGCAATCCAAATAATGCAGAAACATCTCTTCTGGGGTTAATTTCATCCTGTATGCTGACCCTCTGCTTACTTCAAGGGAAGAAGAAGAAATCATTGCTGGTAGTTACGGGCAAAGAATCAAGTTGTTGGCAACTTGATGGCTGAAAAAGTGCAAATATATCCAAGGAGGCTGTGCTAGAATGCAGTTTTCAAAATTTCTGAATCTCAAAGGTTATTGTCTATCAAGCTGAAGTACACAATTGCATTAAAAGGTAATGTTTCTTTTGCCAGGCACTTTAGATGCTCAGCCTGAGAAGAGCAGAGCGGGCAGGTTTGTACCACTTGTCCCCAGCATTTTGGGTCCCAGTTTTTCCTAGAAATGTGGCTGTAAACCACTAGGTACCCCAGTGTGCAAGACTTGACCAAAACACATCAAGTCTGGCATTTCAAGTGAGTAAAGTGCAGGCTGCGTTCAGAGAGTCTTTGAATACAAGAGCTGAAATAATCCACAGTTAATGGAAGTTTTCATGTGGGTCGTGATGGCACACAGAGTATGAAACAGGACATGGCCCACAGAGAGACTGAACAAAACACGCTTCCACGGGCAGCAGCATGGAGGACGATTTGTTCTGCATCAGCTCTTGTGATGGATGTTTTATGAGAGGGGGAGGAGGGGGAGCTGTGCACTTTACATCTTTTGGTTGAGCCAAATGTAAATACCAATGGGAGATCTTCAGCAGTAACTGCAGTAGGAGGGGAGGGTCTGCTGAGGGATTGTTTGTTTAGATTGGCAGATGGCTGTACTTCCCTAGAGCACTAGAGTCACTTTGCCTCTAAAGTTTAGAAAAACTGGTAGTACAAGGTGGCCTCCCATGCAAAAGGAGTCGCTGTACTGCCCAGATTATTGACTGAAGAGTCCCAAAGGTGAAGGAATGTTATTGATGCCTCACTCCTCGTGTCACTGATGTCCTTTAGCCATCTCTAGCTTATCAAGTTAGGGAGCTTTCATTGCCCACTTTAGAAGTGCAAATGAATTGTTACAATGTAAGATACTCCTTGCACTTTTCACAGCTATCCCCGGTCTCGCGTTTTTGGCTTGCCTGTGAGCACATCTGATTGGGATGGATTAAATGCTTGAAGAAAGTGTGGGGAGAGGGGGAGGCTCCTGCCTTAAACCTGAACTTCCCTTGCAAGCAGCTCTGCAGGCCATCCTGTACATCAGCAGGCTCCAGGAGCCTCTGGCTAACCTGAGTCCTAACAGGGCAGGGTTTACTCCTGTCCTACCCACAGCTCTGCTCCTCAGCTGGTATAGGGGAAATGGGTAGCAGGTAACTTGCAGAATGGTTTGGAGTCTTTTGGCGGCTTACTGGGAGAGAAAAACTGTGTTCCCTCTTCTGTTTCTGGCCTCCATGTGTTGTGCTGATCTTATGCCAAATGTTTTGGACACCTTGTATTTTTAACTGTGTAATATAGCTGTGTATTGTTAAAGCAACTTAGTAACTTATAGCAAAAACTGTAGAACTTATTTCTCTGAGGTGTAGGAAATGTCCTGCTTCCACTGTGTATGAGACTTTAACTCTGTACTGTCTGACAAAGATAAGATGCTGAATTTCACTTTAATAAATGATCTATCTAGCAACAAGGCCTGCATTCCCTTCTGTTTGCCTTTCTGCCCTTGGCACTGATGGCTCCAGAGCCAGTGGAGTTCTGCTTTGTATTGGATGGGGGGTTTTTTTGTCAGGCTTCTGAGATTCACCGTCTTTTCCCACCCACCTCCCCAGGGCTGAAAACTCTGCCGACAAAGAGCAGAGAATGGCACTGCTGACTGGGAATGCCAAGTCTGGAGCAGAAAACTCAGCTGATGAGATATTTTGTGACAAACCCATGGGGGTTGTACAGGTGCAATTAATGGAGTCTTTTGAATGCAACAAAAAGACAACTCGCAGGAAGAATGGAGGTTGTTGAAAAACCACGTGACCTTGCATTTTGGAGAGTGTTGAGCTTTTCTACGATGGCGATCCTCCCCTCCAGTATCATGACCAGTCAGTCAAGGGTGGCTTCTCTTTTGATTCATGTCTCCTGATGAATCTTCTTTATGTCTAGTTCAGCCCTTGCTTCTCAAGCACAGCCTTGGCTTCATTTCACACATTACTTACGGCTCCTGTTGTCCAGAGTCAAAGCTGCATGTCCAGCTGACAAGGTGGGTGCTACTCCAGAGCAATGCTGACCTGTAGCATCCCAATGCTCAAGATTTTTTCCCATTTAAAGTGCTTTGTTTCATTTCTTTTTCCCATATTGTGGTTCCTCCTGACCATCAGCCTTACAGGTAAAGGTGCCTCACTCTTTTGCTGCAGTGAAGAAGTGAGTGGTGCCAGAAACTGGGACTTGAGTACTCATTCTCCTGAACCCTGTCATGGTGTTTCCAAAGGCCGTGCTGGCACTGGCTTAAGTCACACTTTAGCCATGATTTTTAGCCAGGAAAGAAGTTGTAGTATAGCTTTTCAGACACTTGGGCTCTCTCAGAGGAGGATGATTGAACGTTGAAAGCTTTATACCTAAAATACAAGGCCAGAATTTATCACTGTCGAATTAAACTGGACTCAATGATCCTTGTGGATCCCTTCCAACTCAGCATATTCTGTGATTCTGTGAAATTGCACTGTTGATGTGCAGTACAGATTTGCATGGATAATTCTCTCTGAAACAATCCCACAACATCTCCTGTATCCTTCCTTATTCCTTAGTGCTGTCCTGCAATCAACAGACCTGTCTCCTTATTGTCGTTCAGTGGGAACATGCCTGTTTATACAGCTGTGGCCCTTGTAGGGGAGACTTGCCCCCCTCACCCCATCCTGCATCGCGGGGGTAACTCGTGATAGAAACAAATACTGCCAGGTAATGTGTTATTTGCATAGACTAATGAATAATGCGACTTAATCTCATGTTTGCTCCCTGCCAAGAGACCCGCAGAAAAGAAGCTCAAAACCCAAGCGGAATCCGCTCAGTCTTTTTAACATATCCACCCTGAGAAACAGGAACTAGCGGATTTGATCTGATGAGCTGAAAACTGCACATCCCTCACTGCACTGCCGGCCGCCGTGTGAGGGCAGTGTTAGCTCAGGAACAGGGGAGGTGGGTGCTCGGCAGCTGCACCTCCGAGCCCGGGGCAGCTGCCGGGGGCACCAGGGCCGTGTCCCCGTCCCAAAAAATGCCTCCTCGGCAGGAGCTGGCTGTACTTGTCAGAGACCGGAAGCAGGATTAATGCTGTGCTGGGATGTGGAGATCATAAAAATGGTTTGTTTGGGTTTTGGGTGATTTTTTTTTTTTCCTGGTTGGACGTTGAAATTGAACACGTCCGATCCTCTGCGTGAGCCGCCCTGCGGCCTCCTCGCAGCCTTGATGGAAACCAGGCATCACTTCTGCTCTCCCCAGCAGAGAGGGCAACACAGAGGACTAGGGAAAAATGTGAATGTGGATTTAATGGTTTTGTGTCTTAGAGATGTGGTTGAGCAGGAGAAGCGTGTGGGGGAGAGCCTCAGGGTGCCTTTTTTTTTTAAATTTATTTATTTCCCCCATATCCAATGAGGGATTACTGCACAGTTCCATGAGCACTCAGTTTCTGCCAGGAGCTGGAGTCGATTTCCCACCTCTTACCCTTGCAGGCAGTGCTGTTTTCTTCTGTAAGTACTTCAAACCCCACACCCCCAGTGTGCTTTTACTTAATTTTTGGGGAACGTTCTGCAAGATCTGTTGCCTCTACTTGTTGCAGGAAGCACTATATGATTACCACAGCACCCTCAGTGGGGAACACCGTGGTGCTGTGGGGAAGAGAGAAGTGTCAGACAGCTGAGAGATGGCTCTGCTGCTTCTCCTACCTATGGACTGCCAGGGACCAGAGCACAGTGATGGGCACCCCATTAGCAGCCCACTAACCTGAAATGGGACTGTTGAGCTCTTCCTTGTCCAGTCTACCTTTCCAACAGAACCAGGTTGTTTAATTTTTTTCCTGGAATTTCCACTTTACTGGCCATAAACCCTGACTGCCTCGTAAATGCAGAGCCCTTAGTTCACTACTGCTGGCCTGGACTCAGCTCAGCCCTCTCTGGCTCTCTTTTCCTGGGGATGAAAAGCAGGTTGAAGGCCTTCACTGGCACAGTGATAGCAGTGGGTACTGACAAACTAGTGTCAGGGAGATGCTGTCTCTCTCCAGGCTATTGCTTGTCTTCCTCCCTTCTCTCCTTTTCCTGATCCTGTTTTCCCCACTCCTCTCAGCTGCTCCAAGTCCTTCATCACTCCCCAAGGCAGCAATGGTTTCTCCACAAGGGCCTTCCCATCTTTTTTTGCCACATTCTCAGAAATCTAAATGATCCTTAAGGGCATTGCGTGTGGAATTGTGTGGGTTCAGCTCTAAGCAGCTGCCTCGGTTCCCAGGCATTTTGTCAGGTGAGTTGTTGAACACAGCAGCCCAGGCTCAAATCTGAGTCAAGCTGGTGAGTCCCAGTGTACAGCCTGCCCTCCTCCTCTCCATCGGCCACAAAGGACCAAAGCAGCAGAAGCCAAACAGTGGAGATGAGCAGAGGAGGGAATTTCAGAGTTGACACAAGCTTTGTGCACTAGCTCAGACTCGTAACTCCTTCCCACATCTCGGTTTGTGAAGGAGCTCCTGGCCAAGGCAATTAAACCAGCCTGCTCTAGTCCCTGCTTCCCTCTCAGCTGCTCCTGTGGGTCAGTCACAGGCCATGAGAATTTTGTCAAGGTAGCTCCAGTCTAAGGAAAAAAAACCCTTTTCCTTTCAATGCCTCAGCTTTCAGCCACTGGTGACGCCATAAATTCCCCTACTTCTCTGGTTACTGTAAAGTCTTTCAGGGTGGTCAGGACCTGAATTCCTCACGCAAAAGAAGCAGGGGAAGAGGAAACTGCAAACAAGGGCCTTCCCCACCTCAGGGATCTGTCATAAGGACTCAGCAAGGTTCCAAGTGTGGTTTCTTGCTCTGCAGTCTCTCAGCTCAAGCCTCCTGGGTAACTGCCCCTCACTCCCCTCTCACCAGTGAACACCCTCCTCCCAGCCTGTGCTTCCCATGCACGCTCCAGCAGCTCCATCTGGCTCCTTGGCCCCTCTGATCTGCATGTTTGTTACTGCACTTCAGCTTTGGAGTAACCAGGAGAGGCAGAGCTCGTCCAGCATCCCAGAGCTGTGGGGACAGCACCGGGTCCTGCTGAGCACAGCCCCAGCTGGTTTTCCCCCCTGCCCTGAGCTGTACAGCACTGGTGCTCCACCATCTCCCAGCCAACTTCCATCCTGGACCTCAAATCCAGCTGCTGTGCCATCCCATACTGCCCAGCTTCACCTGAGGGCTGTGCTGAAATGTCATAGGAGAAGAAGATCAGTGGAAAATCGGCAGCCAAGTGTCAGGACTGCCAGAGAAGGTCCTTGCTAAGGAGGTTGTTCCACCACTGAGCAGGATGAGGATGGGTCATTCTGCAGAAAGCCAGGGTGATCACGGCTAACCCCACCCCAAGCATGTGAGTCTTGTGAAAGGAGTAAATACACGCTTCTGACAACCCTCTGAGCTGGGGGAAGGGCCTTCATGGAATAAAGGAGCAGTGCAGGTTGGCTTTGGAGAGGTAGGGGCATGGGATGGATGATTAGTTTGTCCATTGTTTGAGGGACGGTCTTGGGGAGATTGCCCCAAGGTGCAGGGTTCTTGGTCTTCTCCCAGAACAGGCAGCTGCATGGAAAAAATATACCCTGGGCAGAACTCAGTGCTCAGTCCCAAGCAGGTACTGCCATAGGAGTGAAAACCCAGTGAGTTTGAGTTTGGTTTAGAAAGTAAAATGAAAGCATGAAAGTAAAAAAAGTTCTTCATCTGGTGTGTGGCTCCAGAGTCTTCCTATGCTTGGATATCATTTCTATAGCTATGGATTAGAAGTGCATCTTCTCTTCATATGAGTCTCAGAACCATGTGACTCCAGGAGCACAGAGATTTGAGGAAGAGCTGTTGCATGTCGTGAACTTTGCATCTGGGCGTGGGGGGGGCTCAATTGGATAGAAAATCCTCCCACCTGAGCAGTGCTCCCAGGAGACAGTCTGACTTGGGAGCCAGTATCTGGGCTGAGAGGCTCCGAGTGTTGGGAGAGGATCAAAAAGCTCCCCTGGCAGTAAATCTTTCACCTGCCATGTGACTCACTGGGGTTTGTGGCCATTCCTCCGAGGTCGGCCCCGGGTCAGGATTTCTCCTGTCTCTTTAGCCCCCAAACCTGGAGATTTTTGTCTTATCTTTGACGCCATCTTGACACCGAAAACAAATTATGGCCCAATTCCCCTTACTGAGAGGGGCTGGGGCTACCTTAAACGGCCTGAACTAGCAGGCGCTTCCTTAAGAGCAGTAATTAGTGGGGAGGGGAGGGGGCAAGGACTGGGGTTGCCCCTGGTATGGGGCTGCCCTTGTTCCCCTGCTTGGCATGGCAGGAGGGCACATCCCACCCAGCCCCATCCCATCTTATCCCATCCCATCCTACTCACTCTGGCCCAGCCCTGCTGCACGCTTGGGCTCCAGAGAGGCCAAGCAGAGGTGGGGCTCTCTGCTGCTCCCTGCCAGGGTGGTGTCCGGAGGGAGTTGCCCCTGTCCCATGCCTCACCCAGCCCTGTGTCACCGGCTGGGGCCAGCCCAGAGGGGCCCCCTGACGGGAGGCAGCAGCGCTGGCCCTGGCCGTGACCTTCGGGATGACCTCGAGGGAGTCCCTGCCGGGGCTGGGGCCGGCTGTGCCTCTCAGCCTGAGTCGGGACATTTCTGTGCTCACCCCAAGGAAACACCGAACAGCAGCATCACAACTGAACGGCCTTAACGACCGACTTGATACTTTTTTAATTAGTTTTTCTTCCCATCTTTCAGGGTCATTACACCACGCTCTCCTCTTCTCTGTGCTGGGGTTGTGCTGTCTGCCCGAACCCAGCAGCTGTTTTGGGGCTGGTAAATCCAGCCTGCAGCCTGGACCGTGCTCGTGGGTGAGCGGGTGGCTGGGGCTGAGTGTTTCTTCCCCCCCCCCCCTCTTTTTTT